>JAUZNK010012148.1:0-23330 GCA_035046665.1 Euphysa ruthae
CCTAACACAGGCCTCCCAAAACAAACATACAGTAGACCTACGAACCTAACACAGGCCTCCCAAAACAAGCATACAGTCGACCTACGAACCTAACACAGGCCTCCCAAAACAAACATACAGTAGACCTACGAACCTAACACATGCCTCCCAAAACAAGCATACAGTAGACCTACGAACCTAACACATGCCTCCCAAAACAAGCATACAGTAGACCTACGAACCTAACACAGGCCTCCCAAAACAAACATACAGTAGACCTACAAACCTAACACAGGCCTCCCAAAACAAGCATACAGTCGACCTACGAACCTAACACAGGCCTCCCAAAACAAACATACAGTAGACCTACGAACCTAACACATGCCTCCCAAAACAAGCATACAGTAGACCTACGAACCTAACACATGCCTCCCAAAACAAGCATACAGTAGACCTACGAACCTAACACAGGCCTCCCAAAACAAACATACAGTAGACCTACAAACCTAACACAGGCCTCCCAAAACAAGCATACAGTCGACCTACGAACCTAACACAGGCCTCCCAAAACAAGCATACAGTAGACCTACGAACCTAACACAGGCCTCCCAAAACAACCATGCAGTAGACCTACCAGATAACAAAAAAGATATACGTGTAGAACAAATTTTTTAATTGTAAGAACAAAAATGATAATAGACAAATTCTCGATTCGAGAAAAAATAAAAATGTTGCTACTAGTAAGAACACTGACAGTTCTGGTCCAGTACCAAAACATGGGATTTTTCAACAGATCATCATAAAGTTTCTTTTGGAATTGACTGAATTCAAAAGGTACTATATAAAATAGAAAGATAACATCCATGGAACTCTAACTTAATGTAAAAAAATCGCTGATCGGTTTTCCAGAAGAACTTTATTTTTGGAATTGACTGAATTCACGCATGCCCATGAGCAAACTAATCCTTAATAAAACCATTACTCCATTCCTTTAAATATAACGCCGTCATTTAAAAAATTATTTAAAATGATCAAGCCATTCTGGAGACAAAATTTTGAACTATCATTTCTCATTGGCCAAGAGCATTTTGGACCTCATGTTGAGAACCAGAATTTTCCCAGTCAAGTAATTTGTTTACGATGGTAGAGAATCATTATGAAAAAAAATTTTAAAGCCGATTTTTGCTAATTTGCAAAAAAAGTCTGATTATTGGCTATTTTTGTCAGGCCACACTACATACCATTGTGTAACTGCTGCAAAAAATCATGAAAATCATTAAACGGACAAACAGGAATGAATTCATACGATCTTTTGGCAAAAGCAATGGCTTTCTATATAAAAGTGTTTCTCAATATTCTAAAAATTTAACATGCACATTTGTTTTGTATTTTCTAAGAGCTGAAATAAAAACGTACTTACTTTGACAATATACGAAAATAAGGAAAACTGTTTTGGTTAGCTAGTTCCATGTAACTTACAAAAAATTGTTTTAAAAGAGCTTACAAAAGCTACCTTTACTTCATTTCGAATGACTTGAAAGTCTTTGTTTTATTAACATTTGTGTAAAAACTTTTGTTTTATTAAAATCTATGGAATAATAATTTAAATTTGAAGCATGATTTATGTCATAACTACTGAACTACAGTATAATCAGAGATAAATATTTTTGTTAATCAATTAACTTTACATAAACTCAAAGCTCTTTAAAATGACACATACATTAAAATCATACCTTGGCCATGAGAACATTTAAAGATAAAGACTTTTCAGCACTTACAAAAATAATAAAACTATATCAGCTTTGCAATTTCCGCTAGGTTACGGCAAGTAGAGAAATAATGGTTGAAAAAAAAAACGCAATTGTGGTGAGAAAAATATAGAAATACCGCTAGTGATTGTTAATGTGTAAATAAAGGGTGTTCATGTCATTTGTACAGGTGAAAAAACTTGATTGCTGTGACTTTTTTAAGGACCACAGGGATATTTTTATTTTAAATACCTGACAAGAGATCTAGTTAATCAAGATCTAAATTATATTAAAATAATCACCAAGTTACGAACAATTTGTGCCATTTCCGTTTTTTAAAAAATTAAAAAAAAAAAAAAAGAAAAAAAAAAGGAAATTATGCAACACACAATTTTCCTGAATTCCAATTCTGATCACTTAATCCAGAAACATAGTATTTTTTTTGATTATTTATTTAAATCTATCTGCAACTTAATTTTTTTGATTATTCAATTTAATCTATTTGCAACTTAATTTTTTTGATTATTCAATTAAATCTATCTGCAACTTAATTTTTTTGATTATTCAATTAAATCTATCTGCAACTTAATTTTTTTGATTATTTATTTATTAAAATCTATTTGTAACTTAATTTTTTTGATTATTCATTTAAATCTATCTGCAACTTAATTTTTGGCACACCTAGAAAATAGAACTCATTTTAATATGTACATAAAAATAAAATAATAAAAATTGGATTACAGTGTCATTTTACAGTCATTATGCTGTTACTATGCATTTATTCCCATATGAATATACATGTTATGTTACTTCTTTTTTGTTGATACAGGAGCAGAAGAATATGGTCCGGTTTCAACTAGATGTCGCTTCATATGTAAGGACAAATGGTCAGACCGAGAAAATGACCGGTCACATTGTGTACATTTGAAAGGACGCATACCTGTATGTTTGCGGAAATGTCTGGTAAGCTCATCAGATCGTGCAAATTTCCATGTACAGCCTTCCCAAGAACATTTATAGGGTTTTTCTCCTGTATGTGTTCGCATATGTGCTTTAAGATGTGAAGACTTAGTATAAACTTTGTTACAACCATTGAATGTACAGATATGACTTCTTCGTTTGTAGGTTGATTTTCCTGAGGACCTAATGTAACAAAATAAAAATAGTTGACTTCCAAATAAGTCCATTGATTGAGAAAAATAATAAAATATAATAATTTTCAGAACAAAAATTACCTTAAAACTCAATATAACAGTACACCAGTTATGGTGCAGTGTTCTTCCTTGTGGCCACTTTCTTGTATTTCACACGCCACAATCCTTAAATATTTTGCTCCCTTTTGTGTCCTTGCTACGCAAATCTAGGCCAATAAAGCTTGTGATTTAGCAATTACATTTAAACAAGTTAAAGCCAGGACTTGCAATGGAAATGGACAGACTATGGAAAAGTATTACATTATTATGGAAAAGGTATTATATTATTTATTTATATTATTAGGAAGCCACCCATAATCCATTTTAAAAAGTGTCTGGCAAAATCTCGGCTAACCAAAGCCAAAAAATTTTAATTTAAAAAATAAATTGACTTTCGGCGCAATTCTGGTCTTCAAAATAATTAATTTTAATAAATACATTTCATAACCAAACACAAAGATCCTAATAATCCTAAGAGGATTTTTCCTCTATGAACAAAAACTAAGAAAACCCGCATCAATACTTAATTAGATTAAATAAAAAGATGTTATACTCCACAATATTATTTCTAATAATTCAACCAAATAAAACCTGTGAAATTAAAATACTTGCTGTTCTATGTAACTAAAAAACTTTTTGCTAATTAAAGAGCGTATACATCTTTTAGTTCTGTAAAATATTTCGCTAGATTTCAACTCAAACAAAATTTTTAAAAACTTTTTAACACTAGCCAACATATAAATGAATTTTAGGACATAAATTTTTTTTTCATTCTTTTAAAGAATTTTCTTACCCGTTTGTTTTAATAGGAATACAAATAGGAGATGATAGACTTGTTAGTGATTGATTAGCCGAATATTTCCTATAAAAACAAATAAGATATTTACAGGATCTAATAATTTCTAAAGAACTGATTTAAGTTTTTAGTTAATGTGCTATATAAAGATATTAATAATGAAAACCCCTGTTTTGTTATAATTGGTACAGGTGCTGTAAGGACGCCGTAAAGGATTTATTGAATCAATTCAGCAGAACTGAACTTTTGCAAAATCATTATCAAATCAACTACCACAGGCTAACTGTTGAACTTTAGCACAAAATTGTCTTGCTCTTCCTTCAACTTCCAGACCTTCCAATGGGGCCTGCACATTCCCTTAATTTCCTTAGCTCTTCACAAAAAAATTGAAAATCAGAACCTACACGGAAAAATATACAATTTGCCTAAAAAAACTTCACATCTTTCACCAGCTTCTTGACTGACTTTCTAACCAGAAAACAGTCTATCTGTGTCTTACAACCACCTGACTCATATGTTATTAAACTACTAAGCCTCTTACTAAACATTGTGTTATAATGACTTTCTAGCATGGAGATTAAAATCACCACTAATTATAAAAAATTGTCAAAATTACATGTCTTTACTATTTATTTATCATAAAGCTTATCTTCCTTGTGAGTCCACACAGGGGCATATAACTTGACACAGAAGTGATGAGGCTCTAAGCCAACAAAAATATGATCACTGTAATGAGGTCATAAAATGCTAGATAATTGCTTTTCCTACCTACTTTACTGATATAAATATGCTTACTCCCCTATATTATCACTATTACCTAGCCAGAAAAGCATACATCTTGCCATTTTTCCCTTCTACAAACCTTATTGAAGTTCATCTCCACCAAACTTCCTGAACATATCACATACCAACAGAACTATGCTCCAACATCTTAACTACCTCAACTGGTAAACCTAACAGTACACTAATATCAAACACTACCTATTCTTAACCTAATTTTGTCTACCTTGTAAAGTGGTACCTGGTTATGGTTGTCTGGCCGAGTGGTTAAAGTTCCATCCCCCTTAAAGACCAATGATTTCTTTACCATAAGCTCAAATGGGAACTCTAAGTACACGAGGACCAAACCTGTGGGCCCTTCTGGGAATATAGCTTATTAAGGCTATATATAATGTCGTACTTATATACTTTAACGATATGAGTAACTTCACACCTGAAACCTTCTATCCTAAGAGTTCTGATTTATCATGTGAAATACTCATTACCATAAATACTTTTTGGAATTAAAAGCACTTAGCCTGGTCTGCAAATCAAAAAATTAACTAGAGTATCATGAATGAAACATACCTTGACTTTGAATCAACAGATGTACATTGAAGTGAAGTTTGTTCTATTGAGTGTGAGGTGCCATCTATGGAATATGATTTATCATCTATAGTGTATGAGTGTGATGTAATATCTGAAGGATAAGAGGAGTAACTATTGCGTGGTAAGTTGTCCCGAGAAACCATTGAAGGGATGCCAGTAGTCTGAATAAAGTAAACAAGGGTATATTAAGAAAGGGAGAATATAAGAAACTGGAACATAAAACATAAAAGCTATCCGAATCAGCTGCAAATGTATTTCTCAGAAAAATCAAAATTGAAATATTTATTTTATATCTTATTTTAGAATTAGCCAGTTTACTTTTGCTGTAAATTTTTTATATACATATACTAATAATACTCTAAATTGTCCAGAACCCATTACATAATTTTTGAAAGTATTAACAGTGAGGAGTAAGACGTTCTAACAAATTTGACCATTATAACATAAATTAAAAATATATCATTAATTCATACAATCAATATTATCTGTGGAACATGTAAAATACTGGTTTGGTGTCTAGTGTGATTTTGTTAGAGGATGTCTTGAGGGCCCCATGATAAAAGAACCCTGCTGAACTTAAAAAGTTTGGATTAGGAAGAGCTTCAACACTTTATTAAATGATCAGACCTGTCTGCTTTACATGTCTAATTGTTACATTTAAGTCTTTATGTATTCCTTGATTTGCTTTAAAGTGTTTGCTTAAAATTTATGATAATACAAAAAACTCAAAATATTTCTACCATTCTTTTTCACTCCGTTTTTATTCAAAATGAACTGAAAGCAATGAATCTGCCGCTTTTATGAGTAACAAACTTGATCTATTTAAAAAGGTATAACTTTTATTGCACAATATGTTTGATATAAATAATAAATTAGTTGTTATTACTAGGTTATGAATGAAATAACTAGTTTACCTTTTTTAAAAAAAAAAAAAAAAACTGTTTATCAAAAGGATTTATAAAAAATCACAAAAATTGTTATTTTTATAGATTAAAACACAAAATATTTGTACACAACCAAGTTTTTATACAAGGTTTATAGCACAAAAAAGTACTAAACTAAATTAAAGCAGCAGGAATATGGATTTATACAATGCTTACATAATAACAATTATTTGAATGCAAAGAGACGGAAGAGTTATGGAGCAAATTTTTCTGATAATTGATGAACCCTTATCTAGCTTAGATACGAAAATTCTAAAAACTACTACGTTTTTAATGACTAATTTCTTTGACTGCATTCAATAATTGCAAAACTTTTATTTAAAAAGTCAAAGACGTGGCAAGTTATCTACTTAGGGAATTTTGACTAAATAAATAATGGTCTATGTTTTAATACCACCAGCTGATCAACTGATAAATTTTGAAAATTGTAATTAAATAATTATCACCAAAACTTAAAAAATCAGGAAAACTTAAAGATTTTTAAACTCCATTTTATATAATGGCGCATCATAACAATAACTACACGCCAAGCAAAGCACTTATCTTTAAGCCTGTTGCTTTATAGTTTATCGTTTAAATCTAATTTTAGATAGATCAAGATTAGGTAAAGATTAAACTATTTTTTCTGTTTAAAATAGACTTTTTCAAAAATTTTAAAATATAATAAACAAAATTTTACATCGCAAACTCTTAATTCGAACTCTGAAAATTGCATATAGCATTTAGTGAAAATTTGAATTTCAATGTAATATTAACACAATGAACACCTAAAACTGAAAATAATTCTCTGCATTAAAGGAATACCTGAAACAACCTGGGTGGTGAACTACTGGCATCATATGATTGAGAGTGAGAATGGCAATTTGTGAAGCCTTGAAATTCTTCTGAAGCTCTTCGAGCAGCAGCAGCAGCAATGCAGTGAATACACTAAAACAGAACAGTAGAAAACTTAAAACTGAATGCTCAAACAGGCAAAGTCAAAATTTAATCTAAGTATCTAGTAGGAATGCAGTTGTACTTATAAAATAAAATAGCATAGCTATAAATCTAATCTAATTACATAATGCAAATTAGCTCTGATACTAAAAATGTCTCGAAAATATAATCAATGCAAGAGCAAAGAATAAAAAAAGTTGAAGAAACAAGTTCTAGAGCCTAATGAACTCCAGGAAAAAAAAATAATAATCAAAAGCTTTAGCCCCAAAGCCTTATATCTTAAATTCTATAAATAAAATTCAAAATATTTCCAAGCAATATTACAGCAAAACTGAAACCCAACACTGTGACAAAAGTTTTTTTATGATACCTGAAATCCGTGAACTTAATCTTTTGAAAACAATTTTCAAGTCAAAAAAAAATAGAAAAGATTTCAATAATATCAATTTTGTTTTTAGGTCAAAAATAAAAAAATTCAGAGTCCAGATCCGGGGAACAATAGTTTTTGGCAGGTGGTCATATGGATTCAAAATATCTTTTATGATCATTTAATTTCAGGGAAAACTAAAAAAGAAAAATTAGCAGATTTCAATAATACTTTCAAAAAATATGATATTTAGGCCAAAAACATGTTTCAGGTCTTGGGGACATGGCCCAATAAGATTTTATGAACTATAAATGTTTCATGAGTCCATAAATTATTCAAGAATATATTTACCAACAATTCTAAGCAAAATCTAAATATCTGGTAATCATATTGTACTAATAATTATATCCAGACATAACTATTTTCCTATTTTTACCTTCTCCGGATCTGATTCTGGTGGTTCATATTCTCTAGGATATATGATTTGACTCAGTGTGCTCTCTTCTGTGGTATCTTCAACCTAATACCAAAGCATATTGTAAATTAACAATGTGTTTAAAAGGAAATATAAAGAAGTAAAACTCAACTCTATTGAAAAGGCTCTTTGAATTTATAAAAGACAATTTACTGGAATAAATTTTCATCTTTCGCTAAGTGTCCAAAGAAATAAAAAAGGCTTTGATCCCTGAGAATAAAATTTAGAATAATAAGCCAAAAAATATTCTCCTGCAAACTCTGTGATTCTCATGCAACTTAAGCAAATTATCAAAATTGGCAGGTCGAACCTTATCAGAAAATGCTCGTCAGATAAAAATATGATTCAGAAGATTAAATTCAAAAAAATTTTAAATTCAATTACTTTCTAGCTTTCTTATCAAAATTAATTAATTCAATAAAATGATCCAAACGACAAAAAAGATTTGTGAAAAAGATACCTTTAATCAATAGACCAATATGAGTTGACAAAATTAGTCAGCAGTTTTCGACACAAACCTTTAAAAATGACTACTTAGACGTAGTATGTCTCAGAGGACAGCCAAACTTTTAGCATAATAATAACATACACAAAATTTCAAAAATATACACAAAATTGGTAAAAGGTTTTTAAAAGAAAAAATAAGTTTTTTTGCAAATTTTATGATCACAGGCGGCCAATCGTTGTTTCAATGGAAAATCTAGTTTATAGGAAGACATAGATTCATTTTCAAAACTAAAAGAAGTTATTTGTCATTTCTAATTCTCAAATAATGGCTATAAAAAAGAACTTTAAAATTATCGCTGTGACAAGGATTTTGAAAAGAAAAAACTTCATGCTTATTCTATTTCCGGATACTAAATGTAGATTAAAAAATTTAAACACAAAAAAAAACAGAAACATTTAAGAAGAGAAACTTCAATTTATTAGCCAGTTAGAACCAAACCAGACAAAATAGTAGGTGCTAAGAATGACCTGAATCATTTACTGCAAGTAAATTTGAAAACATTGCAATATCGTAAAAATACGAGTGGTGGAATAGCAATGGCTCAAAATTTAAGAGCTCCAAGGGGCGCTTATATTTGAGCTAGCAATAAAATTACTACTGGAACATATATTAATTATATATATATATATATATATATATATATATCTATATATTAATTAGTCTAAAGTAATTACAAATCTAGTCTCGGGAATATTCACATCCCAGTTCTCTGAAAATATTAATTTTCCTTGCAATCAACAATTGCAATTTAAAATTACCAAACTTTTCAGAAACAGCTATGGTGATCTTCAAGGCATCTTCAGTTATAAAGTTTAATTTCTCATATTTCTCAGATAACAAAGTGAACATGTATAGGATAACCTAGTTCCTGGAAGTTAAATTTTTTCTATGCTACTTTGTGACACCTCAACAAAATTTGTGATCATCATAGTAATTTTTTTCATGTTGAATATTTTCTCTCTAGTTCATCAACTGTCATCTCGGCAAATTATGAATCAAATCTTGATCCATCCAAAAGTTTGTCTGACTTAATTGTACCTCCTGGATACCTTCCTACCAATCTCAAGGACTCTCCTTTTCACATGCATGGCCTTGGCATACTTGTCTGTGATAAACTTCCTGTTGCTCAGGAAATCTCTCTTGAAAGCCCTGATGAATCGCAAGTTTTTTTTACCTCTATCTCTTCTACCGTCAACAAATTATCATTTCTTTTTATACCCTTTTCCTTCGACACAGTCCTGCAGTTTATTCTATTCATTTTCTGAAACTATTGGCTAAGCTCTCATAATAATAATAACAATTCAATTATCTGCTAAAATCTTTGTCATTGAGGACTTCAACATTCAACACACTGACTGGCAAATTTTTGTTAGAACTACGAGCCTTTCCGGTATTGACGCCGACAACTTCGCCATATCACATTCATTAACTCGTTGATCCTCAAACTTATCTTCCTGACAATCAAGAACATTCTCTATTTGATCTAATCCTTTCATAGAATCCTGACATCTGTCTCTAGACCTTTTTGAAACTCAGACCAGTGGTTAACGTTGACATCAACTTTAATATCATCTCTTCCCAAGAGCCACCTATTCATAGGTAATTGTTTTCATATCACCATGGAGACTGAGAAAGTTTTTGTAACTTACTTTGTGACATTCCACTCAAACAAATCTTTAATCTTGATACAGAGGAATGTGCTATGGAAATTGTTTTTTGCATTAATGTTGGTATCGATGCCAGTATTCCCTCTTGAAAGTACCAAGTGAAACCACATTCGAGCCCATAGCTTTCTGCAGGGATTGTGGCCGCAGTTACTCAAAATGGATGAAAATGTTATAGCTACTCTTGATCCTTCTAAAGCAATTGACCCTGATGAAATTCCTGTAATTATGCTACAAAAGTGTTATTCAGAATTCTCTCTGATTTTCTGCAGGTTGCTTAAGAAGAAAATCCTGTTTACTTGCTGAATCCTGTTTTCCTTCTTGCTGGAAGTTGGCATTGCCCCCGTATTGAATATCTGAAGAGCAATCTGATCTTTGTAATTACCGCCATATCAGATTTCTTTCAGTCATAAGTAAGGTCTTTGAATCATTAACTAACTCATGTGTTACTCATCACTTAGAGTCGCTCAATTTGTTTTCTGATCATCAGTATGGTTTTCATTCTGATAGATCCACTGCTGATTCTCTCACTGTCCCGTATCTATCAATCTCTTGATGCTTGAGGTGAATCCAGGAAATTTGCAATTGACATCTCTAAGGCATTTGACAAGGTGCGACATGCTGAACTTCTCCATAATATGAAGTCATATGGTATATCTGGTGAAATTTTGATTATTATTAAGCCTTTTTTGTCAGACAGAGAAATCAAGGTAGTTCTTGATGGCCACTCTTCGAACTGTTACTCTGTAAATTCTGATGTCCCTCAAGGTTCTGTTCTGAGACTTACTCTTTTTCTGATTTTCATATCAGGCAAATCATTGCCTGATAGTATTCATTGTAAGCTTGCTATATATATGCAGATGATACTATTTTGTACTCATCCCTAGGGAAGACAAACATTGCTTTTGATAAGGTTGAAATGGCAGCTGATTTGGAAGATGATATTTGGACTATTTTTGAATGGGGTGAGAAATGGTTGTTGTCATTCAATCCTTCAAAAACTAAGCTTGTTTCCTTATATCACTTCAGGCACCTTTCCTTCCATGTGCTGATGAATGGTAGTGAACTCAATGAATCAACGCAGATTAAATTGTTAGGTCTAATGTTCTAAAAAAACTTTTCTTGGCATTCTTACGCAAAATCTGCTGCCATGAATCTCTATTTCAGGTGCATCTATTGTTTCAATATTTAATTATTTTATTTCTTTAAACAAGAGCGGGAAAGTGATAAATTAAATTTAAATTCATTTTAAATTAAAAACCATATTAATCACTGGTAGCGTAAGAAAATCTCTTGTTTTTTAAATTTTGTTGCAGTTTTCTTCTATCAACAATTACCACATATCATTTTTAACTTTTGGCTTGCCAAGAAGCTTGCCATGTATATGCAATAAACCATCAATTTGTAAAATATATGCAAGCGACCAACAATAATTTGTAAAATACAAACACACATGTATGCAGGGAAATCATGCCCTTAAAAAAGAGTTCCACTAAGTTTAGGGTCATTACATATCAAATAAACCAGGCCATGTCACCATACTAATTTTGAAGATTTTTACATCATTACAGGAGTTAATAACAACTAGGTTAATCTGAAAATATGAGCACTCAATTCCAAGCGGTTCTCTAGCTATTGTAATTCTAAAAATAGGGCTAAACTACCAGGCTCCCTTTTTTTTGCAGACTTTTTAAAGACTAAAAATCTAATAATTTGAGTTATTTTCAACCTTATTTTGTACCTGGGTATTTTTTAAGGTAAGGATTACAGTGAAACTATTAACATTGCCATAAAGTGTATATCTGACCCTAAATTTGTGAATTCAATTTTTTTATTACTATTTTTGACACAACTAAATTAACTGTGGGTAAAATTTAAATTTAAAATTAGACTGTCGTATTTGTTTTATATATAAAGAAGTTTCAAATGTCACAAAAATATTACATTGTATACGAACTAGTATGCAGATATTATAGCTAAAACTCTTAAGACTTTTATATGTTTTTTAGTGTATTTCTAAATGCATGTTTCTTAGTTAGGTCTTGTTCATAGTAAATCTTAGTGTGAATTCTATGTTTAAACAAAGCTAAAATTTAATGTAATCAATTTAGCAAAATTTTTCTAAAATTTCAATCGCATACAAATTTAGGAAAGTATTTTACTTAATGTAATAAATGTTGACGCCCCATTTACAAAAACAAGAAGGAGGTACAGCTTGGTAGAGAACGAGAAATTTATCGAACACATACAGTTAGATTGTCAAAGGGAATCCAACACAAATCAGCACTATTTGGCCTGAATAACTTTTTGTAAAGACCATGAAGATGCATGAACTTCACTTTCTCTTTCTCTTCATCTTTCTCTTTATTTATTTCTTCAATAATGCCAACCCACCACAACGTATCATACCTATATGCAATATGCTCACTTATTTCTAAGTTGTTGATCACACTAAACTGGCTGTTCGTCTCTTTAAAAGAAAATTTAGCAGCAATTATTATATCCTCACTCGTTCTCTTGAACGCAATCAATTTCACTACAAGACAAGGGGATGAAGTGGTGTAAGCTGCATGTACCCGCAATAATGCTGCTTTGTGAGAAGTGTGCTTTTAAAAATTCTTGTATTTTTTGCAAAGTTTTCTTTTCTATTTTGTTGGAAAATAATCTCTTGGTGTTATTGACACAATAACACAAAGAGAATAGCCTTGAACAAGTCAATATTTTATCATTTATTGGTCTTTGTAGACTAGTATTTACTGTCAACCGTGACAGTTATTTCAGAATAACTTGTATGAAAATTAAAAGATTTAAAACAACAAAGAGGAAACCTTGCTTCCTGACTTAAAGTCACAAAAGCTAATATCTGATAAAAATATTGCACTCGTAATTCAGGATATCCCATTCAGCGTTATGAGGTGGTGGAACTTTAAATATTTTGGTGGGGGGAGGGACTTTTCAAAATCTATTTTCACTCCTTCGCCCTTCCCCCATACGGCCAACTGTCCTTCGCCCAGGCATTCCCAATCATGGTTGGGCATGAGGGAAATTTTCTTGATTTTTAGATGTGCTTAGATTGGTTATAGTTGATAAATTGACAAATAATTATTAATATCAATGCAAGGGAACAAAAGTGAAAAAATAAAAGTCCCAGCTTTTAACTTTTTCATATATTATATAAAGCATTTCTTTAAATTTTATGTCCTTTTAAGGTTTTTTATAAAGAACGTCTATTACTATACGATCTTAAAGAATTGTTTGTGTCTTTAAAAAAATGTATATTTTAAAAATAAATTTAAAAATAGGATCCCCAAAATTTTGCTCACTGAGACAGTTTGACAGAGTACTTACAAGAGCAATATACTAAAATGGAAGGTGAAACGATAACTTATCAGAAATGGGAGAGTACAGACAGATCTACCCTTAATTCCCACTCAGTCCCAATTGACGATTTTAAAGAGTTTTTAGTGGAAAAAATTGACAAACTTACTCTGCACTCTTATGCAGCGAAAAGTCAAGCAAGATTCCTGAAACAACGAAATGAAGATTTACCAAATAACACGATGTTGAACCTTGGAGACTTTGCAGAAATCTACAGGCTCATTGTACAAGATGAAATTCAAGGATTCCACTGGAATAAAACAGCATGTGTGCTCGATTCACTTGTTCTTGTTCTTTATTATAAATTAGACGATCAGTTACAACATCAATCAATAAGTTATATATCAGATGATCTTGAGCATGACGCCAATTTTGTTTATGAGTTGCAGAGAGAATGCATGTCTTGTATAAAACAAACCTTTTCTTATATTGAAGAAGTTGAGTATTTCTCGGATGGATGTGTTGGACAGTATAGAAACCACAAAAATTTATTAACTTGTATATGCAAGAAAGTTACTTTGGCATTGGTTGCAACTGGTATTTTTTTGCAGCTAGTGATGGAAAGTCTCCCTGTAATAGGATTTTAGGATTTGTGGAACTAAAAAAAGATTAACAGCTTGAGTTAGTCTCCAAAGACCATATAATAACCAAATATTGACAATTGCAATACTCGAGTTTAGTAAAGAGAAAATGATGAAGGAATTGTTTTTCACTATAGTTCGAAAAAGAGAATGATTTATAGAAAAGAAGGACTAAAGGAACGGTTTCGTCAAGGCATTACCTTGAACCAGTTACTCCTGCTTCAGTTAGGTGCAAAAAATGATATGAAGATGTTGAATATGCAGTTAGCTTTACATACTGAAATCATGACACATAACATAGATGCAAAAGAAAGGGATGTTGCATGTCGGTAAGTTTCTGGTAGGTTGGTGTAGTTGAAGAAGTAAACAAAGCAGAAAGAGATATTGAAGTTAGGTTTATGCATCCACATAGACTAAGGAGAAACTTTCAATGGCCGCAAAGGGAGGACATATGTTGGATACCAACTAATGTCATTATTCTGCTACCAGAAAAATATATAATATCAAAGAAAATGATTTTAATTTAATTGTGGGCAAGTTTTGAATATTTATTTTCATCATTATAACAAAGACAAAACCGTATGTAGTTAAAAAATGATCTTATATCATGTCTTGGAAAAATAAAAAGATTATTTTAACTGAAATTGTGGTAAGAAATGATACATGTTGAATGAGAATATGAAGAAAAAAAAAGCAGTTTTGTTGACTAAACATACACAAGACAATTTAAAATTTTTTCAAGCTTAGTAGCAGCATATGTAGACTACCAGTAAAAAAATAATATCTGTATATAATCAACTACATTTTCAATTTCACCATTTAAGTACTCAGGTTTTCAGTAATCTTTAGCTTACAGCAAAAATTTTAAAACTTAAATTACACATACCTAGGAGGATTTTCAGATGTTTATATATGATTTATTGGATTAGCCACCCTCAAAAACAGACAGGCACCAAATCTTATCTCCAATGGATATATATTTAAGAAGATTTATCACAAAAGGTTACCCTTAGTTGGCAGGAGTCGCGTCACGTGCAATGGTAAAAAGGTCAAAATGACAAAAAATTAAAAATGACATAACTTTTGAACCGTTTAACTGGCGCTGATATTTTCAGGAAATTCATATTTTATGAAATTTAAATGCTGATGAAAAAAGGAGCAAAATCCGAGCAAAATCAGAAAAAAATGGAATTATTTGACATGGAATGCCTCTGGTGCTTAAAACAAACAAACTAGTTATTAATTACGCCAAAGGGCCTTAAAAATGGTTGAGTGGTTAAATATTTATTAGAAAACACAACTAACCTTTAATTGAGCTCTTGGTGAACCTTCTGTATCTGAACTGAAAAAAAAAACCTTTAGTATTTGAATGGAAATAAATAAATTGTGACTTCTCAGAGAATGGGAATCTCCTTTTAAGCATTTTTAAAATAATGTGTGCATATAAATATGACCGAAACCTCCTTAATATGCCTAACACAAAAAATTATATGCATAATACAGAAAACAAAAAAATAAATCCTTATTTTATTGTTGCCATAGACACTTACTTTTCAACAATAATATTATGTCACTTATAGAAAATAAAACAAAAACTTTTTTTTTTTACGTAAGAAAAATAGTGTAAAAAACAATGAGAGAGAATATTTTTGGACCTTGATAACATATTAACCTTACTTACATATCTACTATAATAAGAAAGGAAGTCCCAGTACTAATAAAAAGCAGGAGGGTTAGACCTTATGCATTTATTTGTTATTTTGTATTGACATTGTATTTTGTTTAAGTGTACAATGGATTACAATAAGTAATGTGAAAATCAATATCCTTTATCATTACACAAATTTTCGGTCATAACTCAAAAAATACTGAGTAATAAATATAATAACAAGAGAAATTTCCACAAAATCGAATATCTATTTTGATTTAATTTCTTGTCTGCATCAGTGTATACAAAATCCTTTATACCTGTAAAGATATGCAATGCTAAACTTTATTCATCAAATTAAGTATTTGTATGTATGAATTCAAGATCCAAGCAAACAGCTTAATAAAATGATGATAGCTTAGATATTACTTAAGACTCCTTTAGAAAAATTCAAATAACATTATTTTATATTTATAGGTATTATATGATAATATTATATTTTTTTATGGAGAACTTTGAGCTAAAAATCTAACATAGAATCACTAAACTAGTGAAAAAATAGATTACATACATATATCAAAATAATATTAAGCTTTTAAAAAAATAATCTTTAAATTTATGAAATTTTAGTGGTATTTTTTAATGGTACTGATTTGATGTAATACGTCCACCCTAATGATATCACCATAGCCAACAGTTGAGGAGAGTATAATTAAAAATCTAAGAAATGAGTCCAATCGGATTAATCTGAAACTTTCATTCATGCAAACTAGGCCATACCAGGTACCCCAAAGAGAATTTCAACTGTAAGATAATGACTTCTAATAAATTTTCAGAAAATTTATACATTAGTTTAAAAAAATAATTTTTTAATCATTCATCTATCAAAAACCTAAGAAAAAGTAATAAAAATGAATGAATTTCACTTACTTGATCGTTGAGGTACATGCATCTTTAAGGCACTTTTCATCTAAAGATATATAAAGATATTGACAACCAACAAATAAAAGTTTAAAAAAGAGCACAATCACATATATAACAAGAAAAAAAAAGGAAAAAAGCAGAGAAAAGTATTACTATCTTGAATAATTTTCCACAAAAAATAAGCATAATAGCCATCACCCCATCTAAAAAACATGAGCCAAAATATAACTGAGGATTAAAAAACGACTCAAAGATGAAACCATGATGATGATTTTGGGTACTCGCTAATAATAAAAAGTTTCACGTTGAGAGTCCTATAGAGCAGAATAGTCATTTTATCAGGAGAATGCTTAAATGAGAAAAAACATTCATCATGCCTACAACAAGATCTTTTAGGGAAATCATAAAAAAGACAAAGGAGAAAGCTGACCAGAAACAAATGATTAGACAAGGCTCTGACCCAATATATATTTAAAAACCATTGACATATATTAACATAAATGCGATTTAAAATGACAGTGGACTCCGCTGATTCTTAATCAAGAAGCACGCATGGTTAATGAAAGGACTATGCTGAAATAAATACCTTCACTACATTCTATGAGAAATAGCAAGAGTCACTAAGTCAGATAAATATTGTAAACTTAAACGTGTCACTGTTTGTGTGTAGTTTTAATTATTCTCAGTTGTATTATAAATCATTTCAAAATTAAAAAAAAAAAAAAAATTAATTTAAACACAAAAATGCAATTTTTAAATTAACACATCTGAAAATAAACATTAATTTTTTAATCTTTTAAATTTCACGACACTAATACATTTACCATTAGCTATTGTAAAGTGATTAAAGTAATCCAGGCGAATAAAATTTTAGTTCCTGGTTCATACTTCTATTGTAGAAACAAAAAAAACCAATATTAGCCAGCAAATATAATCCTTTTAATAAATTGGCAAAGTGACATATTTCATTTTATTTAGAAATTTCAATTATCCCAGTATTAGAAGTTTTTATAAAAAAATATAACATTTATATAACGTAAAATATCTAGTGACTTTAAGAAGAAAAACGCTAATGAATAAGTAAATTCCTGCACAAAATAAAGAAAGTTAATCAGTAGATTCAAAGAAAAACTAAAAACTACAGAATCTTAGTCTATTTTTGCCTTATTTACCACAAAAGTGGGCTAACATAGATTTCTTTTTAAAATGAATGAAAATAAATATTTTGATGATTTTAATCATTAAAATGATGGCATTTGTTTCATTTTAATAAACACAAGACCAACATTTATATTCATTAAAATCATATTATGGCCTTGTTGCTCTGACGGATACATATATCTGTCGAATGCAGTTAAGCTCCAAGTATAACAAAAAGATTTAAGATCCTTTCAAAGCCATTATTAAACGGTTATGTTTATTGTAGTATCATTTATATGGTGGAAAGAGCAACCTTTAGAACCAAATTTAAATTAGCAGTTAATACTATTTTAATTGTTCTGGACGTAATATTACAACAGATAAGGATCACAATGAGATGTAATACTTTCTTCAAAAAGTCACAAGTATAATAAAAACTTTATGATTTCCAGGTACAAGATGGTTGGAACAACCAATTGACTTGAAAGGTTTCCATATTTAAACCTTCCAATGTTTCAGATAGCTGACCCACACAAGAACAAATAGACAACTAGAAATAGAAGGTTTAAAAAAGAAAATCAGTAATACCAAGCACCCATTCTTCAATACCATAAAGCTTGATGTCTTGACTAATATACAACCAATAAGTAACATTTTACAACAACTAGCATTTATCAACATGCACAAAATCCTTTCTAACATCAATGTTGGTCAAAATCTAATTTTATGAAACATAAAACTTGTTGAGGAATTAAAATGCAATACCAAAGCATTTGTACCGATTCAGCAAACCAGAAATGATGTTAGGCAAAATGTACACAACAAATTATAGAGAATTTTATGGCAACTTAGTTATAGTAATGCTATTTAAAAATAGTCAAAGTAATGCTATATAAAAGATTTATCGCATTCTACTCCTTAAGCTTTTTCAAGAGCTTTCTAGTATTCTGCAGATTTTAAAACTGATCCAAATCTAGTGTGTATTCCCCTAAAGTAATTATGTTATCTCCATAACCATTTTAGCGTTCAAACTGACACTATCAATTTTAACTTGTGAAGTGAAAGGAAAAGTCTGACTCATATGACCAAGGATTTTAAATCACTTTAAGGTAAATCATAATGAGTAAATATTCTTGAAAATAAAATTTTTCTTTTTCTTATTAGAAGGCCATAATCATCATCATCATAACAAAGTTTAAAAAAATATGCCTTCGCAGAATTTTAAGCCAAGTTTGTGTTTACTGTAAATCATAAGTCTTGAAATGCTTGTAAGTGTAACAAACGGGTCTAATTTTTTGAGAAAAAGTTGACGCAAAGTTTTTCACGGCTATATGCCCTTCCTGACGCCAAGACACTTATTGAAACGTAGAAAAAATACTTTTATTGTAAGGCACACACTAAGAGACTTATAAACCAAGACTAATGACCATCCCCTAGAATAGTGAACTGCCTGCTCCAACATTTTTTTTAAACCTCAGATAAGTATGAATAAAATAATAACAATGAAGAAAAAATTTGGATTAATAATTTAGCAAAATATTAATAATTTAGTTTACGAACAAATACATTGATAAACTAACCAATAATTTATTCGATAGTTTATAGGTTATAATTTTAAGGTTCATTCAATCAATTATTTCTAAAATAAAGCTAATGAATCTTAGTGACCACAAAAGAATTTTTAACTAAAGGCTGTCCAGAATGAGACAAATAAGTGAAAATGTGTTTGGTATTTGGGGTAACACTTTCTGTGTTTATTATGACAACAATGACTCTAAAACCAAATAAAGCAGTTAATATTACTCTAGCTACAATTGAGCTTCATAACATGTTATGAATGGAGAGTAGAGAGAAGTACAGTGACTATGATATTGCTACTGAAAACAAGGATGGAAATGTAATTATTGGAGATTGGATTTTACCAAAATTTTTACGAAAAAATGAAATATGCGTAACTTGTTAGCAGATCATTTTTATGGCCTAGGTCAAATTCCTTGGCAATTGAGCATTTTAGTTAAAAAAAAGAATATATTACTATGTGAAAAAATATTTTATTGGATATAGGATGGTTATATTTCCATAATAAAAATGTTTACTTTAAAAACATCTTTTTAAAAAGACCGGTACATGGGGGATGCCAATGGTGTGCTCGTATATGAATAAAAGTCACTTGAATTTCCTTGTTGCTGTTGTGAAATTGCATTTGAAAAACCTTGATATGGTGGCATAGGACGTTGGATGAAGCAGCTGCAGCAGTACTGTACTTGAGGTGTATTAATTATTGCTGGAACTTTGGCCATAACACATTCGGTAGTTTCTTTGCTTTTTTCCCTTGTTTGTTTTCAGCTGTTTTTGCTGATAGTAGGTTATTCACTTGATAAACTCCATTTCACTCAATTTCTTTTTCTATGTTACTGACTGTATTGCGAAGTGTTAAATCTTTAAGGAAATGGAGACATGGAAAGAATCGCCATGAATAAGTATAAATAGGATCACTGCCGCTTCCACTCACTTTAGAGCTCTCCTCCTTGCATTGCTCTGCACCATAAATAATTACGGAATTGTGATAACTTTTCTTGAACTTGTTTGGTGGTAGCTTCTATGTTTGCTTTTTTTAATGTTTCAATAATTCCATCTATATCTTTAGCACCGTACATTTTTGTTCATGTGCAATAAGTGCTTCGAATTTAAAAGATATTAATACTTCCCCAATTACTCAATTGGTATGTCAACTTCTTCATTCTTTATTCCCTTTTTTACTAGGGCAAACATTTTTCTTTCCCAGGTTCACATAGGGGTCTGATAAAACTTGTGATTGGGCTTTGATTTTTTCAATATAGTCATTGCTAACTTATGATTGGGTTTCAATTGCATCACTATTTACTTTGCGTTCTTGCTCGAGCCATTTAATTGTCTAAAATTAATTGATTAAATTATATTCTACGTTCCCAGAGGGAGATGCAGCTATAATAGTGAACTGGAACATCACATAAAGTTTTGTGTAGTATTTTTCCTTTCTGAATAAAAATATTGTTAAAGCGTTAAATCTATCCTTGTTGAGAATTGTGTTTTCAACTTTTTTTCTTCAAATTGCTAGCAAAACTTTTGTTTTAACACGTGCTTGATTTAAATGGCTATATAAATGTCAGTTCTTTTAAACTTTGCTAAGCTATTCTGAATAAAATGAAAATGATTTGATTTTATTCAAAGCTAAATTAAACTTTTATTTTGCTTCTTTGAATAATTTTTAAATAGGTAACAAAACAATGAAACTGTTTCGTAAGCTATTCTATTTCTACTAACTTTATGCAATAGTTCAGCAAATAATCTATCATCTACCAGGACCTTAGCAACTATATCTTTAAATTTTATTTTTATCACTTTAAGGTAAATTAGTGTTTAATGTAAGGCATAGAATCTTGATCACATAAATGTGTAGCAAACTGGTCTAATCTTTTGAGAAAATATTGAATAAAAGTTTTTACACCACTAGATGCCTTTCTTAACGCCAACCTACTTATTATAGTATAGAAGGGTTTCTTTACTAAGAGACTTAAGACATCCCCTAGCATAGTGCGCTGTCTGAGTCAGACACTAAACTGGCATTTGTCATACTCTGCCAATAAGTTCGAATAAAGTAACAACAATAGAAGTTTTACAGCTGTAAGATGTCCTTCCTACTTACGATAACATAGGTACCGAGCCACACACTAAGAAATTCCCCATTAAAAACTAGTACGTTCATCCCCTGGTTGAGCGAACTGAAATGTCCAAGCCAGAGCGTAGTGTACAATAAACTATATTTTGTATAATAAATAAAAACTATTTGAAGAAGTTGGCACAGTGGTAGGACGTTTGTCTACGAAACGAAAGTTCACGAGTTCGACTCCCACTTCTGGTGAAAGTTTACTGCTATCACTGAGTTTCTGAGCAAAACCCATTGCATAACACAACGCTAGCTCAATTTTGTTGGGTTGTTTAGTTGACCAAATTTCACAGGCGCAAATGGGCACTCTAAGTGCTCCAAAAACTGCCACATGGGCCTGTCTGGAAATATTGTCTCCGCAATATAACAATATAACATTCTCACTCTCACAAAAAATTATCCTTACGAGTTGTTGGTTGCAATTAAAGGAATTACCACTAAAAAAGACAGTGTGTGCATTTTGAATATGTTTAAATTTGCTATCGCAGTCAATTATTTAGGAAAATAAAAAAACCATGTCTGGAGGTAAAATATTTATTTTGGCAACGTTTTATGAGACAAACTGCTTCGAACTTATCAATTATAATTTAAAACCTATTGAGCCACATCAGAAAATCACTTTGAGTTAAGGTTTATAATAATAAACCTACACACACACACACACACACACACACACGCTGATCAATATCTCAATTTCAATTCAAACCACTTTACTTTAAAATCTTAACCCTTTGAAACCGAGATTCTAAAATATCAGAGCTATTCTTTTCTATATCCAAAAAAATGCTATTACCTCCAAAGTATAGTATCTCTTTTCTAATTCATAATTGCCCATTACAATCCGCTTAATTATCAAGTTAATCTTTGAACTAATGTTTGCTTCAAAAATCTTAACCTACTACTGACTTCTACTATTGTTTGAAATTTTGCTCCATTGAAATGCCTATAGAATAAAGAGAATTTAACCAAACTGGATTCCAAAGGCTAAGATCTCTTGTTTTGATCACAACAGCGGTTTAAAAATTAAAACAAATATTATGAGTTATGAATTGGAAGCTTTGAGGATTAAAGACATTAAATGTAATATACAAATTATTTTCTCTCTGCCAAATTCTTTTAAACTCAATTAAACAATTAAATTTTTTAGTCCTGTTTTTTACGTTGATGACATGATCTCATCGTCATATAATTCTATTTATGTGAAACAGATATATCCTGCATGATTTAACCTATGAACATTACCATGTTTTAGAGGGACACAGAAAGCAAAGAAAGCAATTTGAACAACCCTGTTTACTCTTATTGGGTCATTAGAGGCACTCATAGATAAATCCTTTCCAATGTTTTCCAACAATTAGCTTTGAGCTATTTATTTCAGAAGAGCCCATGGGTTTGATTCTGATGTATTTAGAACTTCCATTTGAGCTTATGGTAAAAAAAAACATCGGTCACTTAGGTGGAAATTGAACTTAGTGACAAAAACCAGAGTCTTAACACTCAGTCGAACAACCAAAAACCGGAGCTGAACCTGGTTAGGTAATTTATTACCAAGAGAGAAAACAATGTCCTATACCTGGCTAACTGACCCTGTGCGTGGTATTTATCTTCTCATCTAAACTTTTAATGTAATGATCTGAATAGTTAAAAATCTACCACAAAATCAAAGTAGAGTAAGAAGACGGTGATTATTTAGAAGAATCTTACTCTCTATTAGTTAGAAATTTAAATGAAATTTATAAAATATAAAAAAAAACTGGAATATTGAAATCTTTAGCCATGGAATAATTCAATTAAAATACAATTATAGGGGATGCAGGTCAACACCTTAGTTTAGATGTCAAATATAGTATCCTATTTTATGATTTGAAAAATTTAATTCAACAACTGGATTGAATTGAATAGTTTTTATTTCTCAACAATAAATTACAATAGTACACTACTCATTAAAATATTAAATATGCTTTCCTAATATATA
>JAUZNK010012159.1:0-23329 GCA_035046665.1 Euphysa ruthae
TTCAGTACTAATGTACTGACTTGGAATACTATTTAATAATTACTATTTCTGTTTTCATTTTTATTATCCAGTAATCATCACTGTCACACTATATATTTTTGTTATATCTGTATGGAAGCGGTGGGAATATCTGTTTTTCTAAAAGGTAATAATTCAATGGCGTTAAGGAACAATTTCTTGCTGTCATTCAATTCAATAGCGTATAGAGGTTGCGAGTTTTAATTCTTGCTTTGCTAAAGCTCCGCACAACAAAAACTTGCTATCACATGATAAAGTTGCTTTTTGTTATGTTAAATTAGTGTGATTTTTTGTTTTTATTTTTGTTTATCTAGTGATGTGTTATGTTCCAGTTGTTGTTTTAATGTATAATTTTGTGTTTGTTTGTTTTTTGTATTTTATTTCCTCAATTTTATCAATTTTTTAAAAAACTTTTTTTGCCTTTTATTACAGGGACTAATCCATCTAGAAAGTTAATATCCCAGATCGTGGTAAGGAATTTCTCAAGATAATTTTTATTTTTTGATTCCGCATTATAGATTGCTTATATTATTGGGCTAAGACAAATCTTGGTCCTATAGTGAACTCCCTCTCAGTATGCCATTGTTTGTGAAATAAAAATGAAAAGATCAAAATATTTTATCTCACGCATGTATCGTTCTCCCAGTGATTCTGTAGAGGTACGTGAAGTGTTTTGCCGAAATTGTGAGACTACCTGTTCAAAAATAGACTTGGAGAACCCTGTCGGCAGTTTTATTCTCTGTCACTTTAATGCTAAGTGCACTAAATGATGTTCTAACGGAGTAAACAATTCCTGTGGCTTGTTTATTAGACAAAATTTCCTCTTTAAATAGTTGTACTCAGCTTGTTAATAAACCCACTAATTTTGAACCGCATAAAACTCACTTTTGTATTGATTTATTTTTTACAACCCAACCAAACTTTGTGTTAGAAAGTGATGTGGTCATATCTCTTACTGATGCACGCCATCAATGAATAATTTTTGTTAAAATTAGTTTTAAAGTGTTCAGATAACTCACCTGCAAAATAGATACATGAAATTTTAAAAAGGCTAGATAAATTTCATTAGTCAAAGCATTGATCAGTTCGATTGGTTGAGAGCCTTTGACGGTCTTGGGGTATATCAGCAAGTACAGGTTTTTAATGATGCTCTTCTAAACACTATCAGAAATTTCATAACACATGAAACCTTGTGTTGCAATACTAAACAACCACCATGGATTTAAGGATATTAAAAATGAGTTACGTAACAAGAACCGCTTTTATCAGAAAACGATCAGGTTTTAGTCCCGGGGATTTCTGTGTAAATCAACTTATTGCCAATACACAGGAGATTTATCAAGCCTTTGATGGCAAACATTCTGTATTTCCGGATATGTCAAAAGCGTTTGACATGAAGCTTTCATTTTTAAATTGAAATATTATGGTATTAATGGAGAAGTTTGCAACATTTTGGAGAATTATTTGAAAAATAAAAAGCAAAAAGTTTAGATTCTGACTGCTGGAGTTCCACAGAGATCTTTATTAGGACCTCTGCTTTTTCTCATCTACATAAATGACATGTCCAATGATTTATTATCATCCACTAAACTATTTGCTGATGATATATCTATTTTCTCTATTGTGAACTGTATAGAAAAACAAAATCTATTGAACTTAACAACGATCTCGCTGCTATTAAAACTGGACATATCTATAGACAATGCCTTTTAATCATGATCCTAATAAACAGGCAGCAAAAGTTGTTTTTTCCAAAAAAAGATTTCCAGTTTTTCAACCCCCTCTCTAATTTAATGACTCTTCCGTTTCACTTGTGCCTTATCAAAGACATCTAGGATTATTTTTTGATGGAAAAATGAAATTTGAATGATAAGATTTCTAAAGCTAATAAAGGAATAGATCTTGTCAAACAACTGTCGCAAACACTGCCCAGAAAATCAAATCATTTTTACGTTTCCATTTAGATTATGCCTACGTAAAACATGATCAGACTCATCCGTACAATACAACACTTGCCTTGCAATAACAGGAGCTGTCAGGGGAACATCAGTGGAAAATCTTTACGAGGAACTTGGCCTATAGAGCATACAGGCGTTGGTACCGTAGGCTAGTATCATTTTATAATATAGCAAAGGGCAAAGCGTATCAATATTTAATATATTTTTTACCTACGCCTGTTCAGTTACCCAATGTTAGCCGTATATGTATATATCAGTAAATATCGCTTGTTCTCAATACTAGTTTTATTCTTTCTCAGAAATTTTTGCTTGGATTTTTTATAACAGCGTCGTCAGCTTACATTACCTATAACTGTAGCTTCACTATATTAGCTTCTTTTCTTTTTTTTTTCTTTTCATTCAATTTAGGCGACTTCTTTTTTGGCTGTGCAAGTACGAAAAAAATCGTGTCCAGAACTGCGTTTTTAAGAATTTACCATCGTCAAGATTCATACCACTTCTTTTTGATCCACATTCGTTATATTGTATTTCAATTGCTTCAGTAACTTTTTATTTTTCTAGTTCTATTTTGAGGGTTTTAACATCTTCCCATTTTAAGTTTAACGGAATCTTTTTTTTTGGTAAGCAACTTCAGATTATTTTCGGCATATTTTTTATGTTGTTTTATTCTCCTAGAGATTTTGATTTACGTTTCCCCGATGTATTTTTTTTTGCAATCACGTTTTATTACATATATCTCAGGGTAGCTGTTTGGTGGTAGTTTTGTTTTGTTCTGAGTAGGTATTTGGTTTAGATTTGCATTGGATTTAAAAACTGTTTTATAACCGGATTTTCTTTAGTTTTGGAGATAAGATTGAGATCCAGGTAATGATATATTAGGTAGAGCAACTTGGTTGCCATGTAACGTGCTAGTATATTGAATAGGCATTTTCGCTTTTGTTTTATTTCTCTTGTTTGTATAGATTTTGCTTATCGTATCCATTTTCTGTCAATATAAATTTACAAGAAAATTAATTTTGCTCTCATTGAAACTTTCAGTACAATTTGATAATGCTCTAGATATGAATCCTTTGAAGATCCCTTGATTAAGATTCGTGGATCATGGTTTGACTAAGGTTTCTGAATGAATGTATCCCATGATCTGGCTTGGTTAACAAATGAGGTTGAGTTTTTTAATCTGGTCGAGTTTTCACTTAATACTGCCTAGAATATTTTTACTAGATATTGTGATATTCGATTGCTTGGTTTTCAAATTGTCGAAACTACTATAGTCATTGTTAATATTTTTCGGGCTTGTTGGGTTTAACTACGCCTTACATTCGTGGGGGTTGTGGCGGGCGGGATTACGTCACTTGGATATAGGTTTTCATATTCTTGTTTAGTAAATCGCTCTTTCTTGTTTAATTTTGATAAAAGAGCTTCGTATTTTGACAGCAAATCATTGGTTTGGGTCTTCAGTTATTATTTTGTTTCGACCAATTTCTTCATGAATTTTGTTAATTTATCAAAAGGGTATATATATATATATATATATCAATTTTTTTTCCCGTTTTAATTCCTACAATGCTTATTTTGGTCTTGAGTTAAATTATTATTTCGCGGCAGTTTAAATATTTTTAACTTTTTCTTAGGTCTTGTGCATCCTCATTTTTATTGTCGTATTCTAGTTTTAATGCAGATGATTCAGTTTTAACTACTAAATAGGGTAACTTTTTTTTATTTAGTACAGGTTTTGGTCCTAACTGGAGAAGATTTTTGTGTTTTTCAGGTAATTCGGAATCACATAAATTTAACATTGTGCCTTTTGGAAAACGGCACGTTGCTTGTTTTTTTTGAGGAAGTTTGTTTTGGAGAATTTAAAGATTTTTTTGATTAAACGTGCTTTTGATTTAATAAACATGTTTTCTCTGGCTTTTTCAGTTATTTCTTTAACAAATTCGTAGTCTTTTTTTAATACTTTTGCTAACACGTCATTTCTAATTGATTTTACTAATTGAATTTCGAAATTTTCTATGGTATTACAGTTGAGAATAGCTTCCTTCTTCAACGTTTTGCAATGATTCCAAGGTTGTTGTATGATTTTTGTTCTTTGCAGCATTCAAAGAAAGCTGACATTGAGTAGAAACAGCAAAATATAAAAATATTGATTCAAATAAAAAAATTATCCTCAAAAAATCCAAAAATGGCGCAAAGAATCAGATAAAATTACTAAAATTTTTCAAAGATAAATAAAAAAAAAAAAATAAAAAAATTGAAAAATTTATTGACTTGAATTATGCTATAAATCTCTTCAACTTTTAAACAGCAAAATAAGTTTATTTGGTTAACAGCTTTTTAAACGCTTTTTTTATGATTTTTTGAAAATCTTCTCCACTTTGCCTGGCTGTCCTTGTATAATGATTGATAGTTCAGCGGCTGATGTGCATGGCCCAGGTTTCTTGAAAAAAATTAAGTATGAGTCTTTTTCTTTACCTAAATTTGTCATCTTATCCTAAATTTTTTCACATTGAAGATCTTTTTGTGAATCTGACCATTCTTGGTCGCGATTGAATAAGGCTCTGTAATTTTTTTTTTTATTTTTTTTTTTTTTGATTATTTATCAACTTTACTTTACCTTATCAGATTGAAAAAATGCCATATTATTTCTTATGCTCTTTGCCTTGAAGATCTTACTGCTGAATTTTGCAACTGCAGCTAAGTTACTGAGCTTTGCAAGATCACGATCAGCAGACATATTGTTTGTTAGTAAATCCTTCAAGTCATCCTTTGACAGCTTGCTAAGATCTGTTATCCTAGAGGCTTGCTCTGGTGTTGCAAACCCATATTCACGTATACATTGAAACTGTATACCTTCAACAGCGCTAACGCATAATTTATTCACTACCTGCTATTCAATTTCACTTAACTAACAGGAAACATGTGCATGCTTGTAAACAACAACAAAATGCTTCAGATTAAAAGTTCTTTAGATATTGATAAAGCTTTGGTGGAATAACTAGTAGTGCTTCTTGATTTGATTTTTCTACAAAGTTTTTAAAACTGGCGAAGTTACTTTGTGTGTGAAGAATGCCAAAACTTTTATCTCCGTCAAAAATGTTCTGCTCAACGATACGATGACTTCAATTATATTGAAACTAATGTGTAACACTGTAGTTTCTCTTTTTTTATAAATATTGTACAATGCAATAACTTCATACAACGCAATGACTTCTTATTTTCCTTATAATCCTTTTTAATTTCCTTTTTATCCTTCCTAATTTGTAAAGTACCTTGGTGTCTTAATAGATTGCAAACTATCATGGCAGTTTCAAATAGATAAACTTAGAAAAAAAGTCAAATAGATCTAATAGTATGCTATATAAAATACGTCACTTTGTCGATAAACCTACTCTAAAAAATATATATTATTCTATATTCTTTTCTCATCTAATTTACTACTGTCAAGTCTGGGCACAAAAAGGAAATTATCATATCAACAAAATATTCGAATTATAAACTTTCAACCATTTAGAACAGATAACTCAGAATCATTCAATGAACTAAAAATTTCGGAATTTTCAACTATGGCCAAAATAGCAAACCTTCTTCTTGTCTTCGATTCTATCAACCATAATCTCCCATCTTAAATTCTTAAACTCGAATTCATTTACTAAAACTCGAATAACACATAACCACTTAACAAGAAATTTCGATAATGGAAAACTTTATTTGTTAAACCCCATAAAACTCAAAAGTATGTCAATATTCCATCATTTATCAAAGCATCTTTGCTTGGAAATAATCTTTTGTTTCATTTGTAAATAAATTTGAGAATTTAAGAATTTTACCTCCAACACCCTGTATTTTTTTTTGGTTGTTTTTACTAACATTTTCTGCATGAGCTTAATATGTTTTGACAAGAACTATCTTGTGGTGTCACTCCTTTAGTTAAATTTTTGTATGAGTGACTCCATCCAATTCAAACGTCTTTTTTTATAAAATCTTTTGTAATAATAATTTTTTTTTTTCAGATATAATTGTATAATTACTAATATAAAATTTTGGTTGTGGAATTGATTTTGGAAAACAAATTATTACTGATTGATTGATTATAACAGAAGGGTAAGGATATTATTTATATATAATACATTTTTAAAATTATCTCTACATAGTAAAATATTTCAAATTTATTAAAAAGAAAAATGAAGAAAACTGGAAATTTCACATATATTTAGAGATTTTTTTTGAGGGTCAAAAAAAAACTTCTTTTTTTTTTCTTTTCTTATTCCATGGATGTTTTCATATACTTTTTATAGATAGCATTCTTCTTTTTTTGTAATTTTTTCACCTGTTGTGTAAAAAATTGAATTTTATGAATTTTGCAGTACCTAACTTTAAAATAAAAGCTACATACAAATTTTTCAACGAAATTTTTTTTTGATCCTTGTTCCTGAAAGTCCGAACTTTAAATTGAGGGTGTTTTCATTTCAATCCAAAGACATCACTTAAAAAATTCCTAGTACCTCATACACCTTAGTCACCTTTTCATGACTCGTTTGGTCATTTTTTGACCCCTGTTGAATTTTATTTACTAGGGTAGTCCATGGTAAAGGAAATTTATCGAGGACTAATTTGTGTGCTTGTAATGAAATATATCTGAGAAGCAGAGCAAACGTATCATTGTGGCTGAGTATGGTGGTCTTTTGGATTTTTAAATTTTCTTTTGTTTAGTGCATCCAGTAAAACATGATGATTGTCTAGTGCTCTATTTCTGATAAAGGAAACAAGATTTTCCAATATACTCTTGCTGGTAAGTTTTGCGTTGCTATTTCTGGCAAACCATTCTGGTAATTGAACCGGTATGCCATTAAACTGTAAAATAACTTGGAAATCATTGTCAACCCTTATAAAATAAAACACCTTAAGAAACTTTCATTAAAATCAAACTTATAAAATAATGCAAATCTATCTGATTTTCTAAAATTAAATCCATGAGGTGCTGCAGTTTCTTTGAGATCGTCCATAGCTTTAAAAGCTGATACTCTCGCTAGGAGTTGAGCATATATATGCTGCGAGGTTAATCTCAAACGATGCTTTATTTTACATATTATATCACTCGCACTAAAGATGACACCTTATATAATGCTCGCTTTTGAGGTTGAGCGTAATCGAGTCCTCTGTCCTTCCTGCAATTGTATAGGCGAGAGACTCAAATCAAACGCAATTGTTGGAGAATGCTCTTTTACGAAAATTCGTTACCACAAGTGGTATGAATTGCGAGACGTGAATCAACTTCAACCTCAGGCATGGCTGATGAGACCACAATGAAGTCGAAACAGGCTGTCCTATGCTAGGTTCGAAGCTGATACTCTCACTAGGAGTTGAGCATATATCAAACCTCTTAATTTCTCAACGTGAATATTTTAAATATTCGAACTTCTGTTCTTTAGTATGCACTCTCGACCGTCTGAAGAAAATGGCTAATTTAGTAATTGATTGGTAAATAACTCATCACGCTTAAGTTTTAACAATATGGTTCTTTTTAAACAATTGATGAGAGTTAGTTTTCTGGTAAAATGATATATAAATTGAGCTTCTTTTGGAAAAAAATTTTTGGGGCTCCCGCGATGCACATTTTGGGTAAAACGGGTCTCAAAAAATGCCAACAGATTTTTTTTTCACAAGTTGGACATATAAGCTACAAAATTCAATTAAAAAATTGCTGACAGCTCATGCACACGGAATCACAAAGTTTATCGCGGGTTTTGTTTAAAGTTTATTTTTTAGTCTATAAAACTTGAAAAGTTTTTCTGTGTGCTGATTTTTAGAAAAAAAGAATTAAATGTTGGAATTTATTTTAATCATAAATGCCTGGAGAATGTTGCAGTGAGCTTAGCAAGCTTCTTGATAAACGTATGTAATTAATGTTTACTTTTTTTTTTTAGCAAAAGCATTAAATTATGCTTGGGATTGATGTGATTTGTAGGTTTGGTTTTAAGCTAGTGCTTTGATGGATATTGAATGAACGAATGAAACACCTATTTCTTTCTTAAATATTTACAGATTACTTTTTACTTACTTCATTAGAAAAATAATTTCACTTTCTCTCCTATTCGGGAAGAAATAAATGGATACATTATCTTATTTGTTTCATACTGTAGTAATTTTATTTTGCAAGAATAAGAAGAAAGCAATAAAGCAATCTTTATTAGCAAAAATAGAATTTGAAGAGTTATTTACATTACACTTGCACATTTGAGAGTTGGAGTTAATAGACTTAATTTATTTGATTGATAGATCACTGACTGGTTTTGTGTTGTGAAGTTGTTCAATATTGCTCCATCACTCATATCTGATTAATTTTTCATCCAGCTCACTAGCCATCTGATGGATTTAAAAAAGCTAGTTAAAAGATCTAAAAGATTATGAAAAATGACTTGATTTGCATTCTGAATAGCTTGATATAGAACATAAATTTTGTTTAAAAAAATTCAGCTGTAGTTTCTTGTTAAATAAAAAAATACACAGAGTACACAGTGCTGTAATCCAATCAAAACCTGAAGTTGCCAAATTTGGTTCAACCCATTTGCTGACAAATATTTTCTGAAAAGCTAGTTTGGCATCATTGCTTAGAAACCATATTTAAAACAAAAATTATTGGAGAAGATAAATTTTTAAAAGTTTGTTTTCTTGCCAGATCAATTGCTGGTCCGATGCCAAGGTTGTTCCTTTTGGCAGAGCAGTATGTCTCGATTTCCTTTAGTGCACCTAGATGAATTGATTCTATATGTTTTAGCTGTAAGTAGTAATAGTAGTAGTAGTAATTTATTTTCTATAAAAACCGTTACAACTTCATTTAGAAATAAATAAATAATATACAAACAAATACTATAAATAAAATATAAATAGTCACACACAGAATCCTGACCAAAGGAGTGAAACCTAAACTAAACTGAAATGATTTTATTAGACCCACGATGGATTCAACACAGAGAATTCAACAATAGTTTACACTCAACAAAATAATATACAAAAATAGAAAATTATAAAAAATAATAATAAAAAAATGACTTTATTAAAAAAAAAATATGAATTTCTTAAAAAATAACTATTAAGACTAGTTTTTTTGAATTGATACTGTTTTAGATAGAGAAAAGAAGGCACACGATTATGAAGTTTAAGTTTGTTAAATTCAGTATTTAAAGAAACTACACTGATGCATTGATAAATAAATGAATACTTACCATGCTTTTGAGTATTATAAAATGGACCATATAATTTACCTTTATCATAGTTCTATAATTATGATTAAATTGTGTTTCTGCAAAAAAGTCTGAAATATAAGAAGGAAGATTGCTATTTAAAGAATCAAAAACAAACATAGCTTTTAAAATTTTAATGATGTAACAGAGTGGGAGTTTTAGCTTAAAAAATATAATTCTAATAGCTTGGAGTTGCGCTGAAAGTTGACATGATAATTACCTGCTTGACTCCAAACCTGGCAACAGTAAATAAGGTAAGATGGAAAAATAGATTCTTTAAAGAGTAGATTTATCAACAAAGTGACAAATTTTAGAAAGCATACTGTTAGGCCAAGAACAGATCCATGGGGGACACCACAAATTACAGTTTTATGAGAAGATTCATACCTATTTATAGAGACACTGTTTACAATAAATAATACAAGCAAAATGACCAGTATCTAGAGCTTTTCTTATTTGTTCTGTTATACTAATTAAAGTATGAGAGGTTGAATGATTTGAAAAATATCCAAATTGAAGTTTGGTCAAACAATTGAAAGAACTGAGAAATGAATGTAACCGTGAATACATAAGCTTTCCAAGAATTTTACTAACATTCGGTAAAAGGTTTATGGTTTGAAATGATGGAGGAAACTTTAAAACAGCCAACAGGAGATACAAGAAAACTGTAAAGATTTCAAAATTATTTGCTAAAAGTCTGTATTAAGATGAGTGTATACTAGATTGGAGCTTATTAGCAATTAAAGAAAAGAAAGAGTTTAATTCTTCAGAAATTAGACCTGTAAACAGCTAGGAAAAATGTTGTGTTACTTTTTACGTTAATAAGATTTCAAGGCTGAGGTATTAGATATGTTAATGAGTTATTAGATAAATCCTCCATGCTTTATCTCTTTACCTGCCATTTGGAAGGGCTCACATTCACAATACTTGGAATATCACTTTGAATTTGTACTTACTTCTCTAGTTCTTCAAACGATAAAGCTTCTTGAATTTCTATTTGATATTCAGACACAGTACTATCCATTTAAAATGTTTTTTGTCTAAATTTTTGATTTCTTGTTAACTTGCTTGATATATATGTGTCATACACAACTGTCCGCCAATTTGGAAATGACTTTCTGATTTTTTTTCTTTCAAATGGAGTAACTGAATCAGTGTTGCAGGTCTTGTTTTGGTACCTGATTTATGTGTGGTGTGTCCAGGGTGAAAGTACTTTACGGAATGTTTGTAGTATATGCCAAAGAAATACCTGGTATGTACAGATGTAGTTAGTATCCTCTAGTTTAATTTTATTCCAGTTTCTATTAATTGTTTTCTGGTTATTCCAGGATCTTCACAATGTTTTAGCAACAGTTTTAGACTCGTAATTCACAACTGTCATACTTTTTTTTCTTTGTTTCTATGTTTTTTTTTGTCTTTGCTTTTTTCTTTGTTTCTTTGTTTTTTTCTTTTTTCTTTGTTTGTTTGATTGTTTCTTTTTTTATTCAAATAAAACATACTAAGAAGTAAAAACATTCAATTACAGGAGTATTCTATTTCAACAGTAAAGATGAAAATATTGTATTTGCAATACAATGGTTATTTGCAATGCAATAGTACTGTATGTCATAGAGAACTTCCAAAGCTTGAAAAGAAAAATCATGCCAATACAATTTTCTATATGATCTGGATAAAAAAAATTAGCTGCACAGATTATTATAGATGGAACAAAGTTTATTTTGTATGATCAAAACAAATAATTCTGTTGACAATACAGTAGTATCAATGATATTCACTATCTGCCATTATAAGCTGAAAACAAATCTACATCATATTGATCGGACTAAATGTAACTATTGAATATATGATTTACAAAATTGGTCATTGGATGGTTGATTCATGTTTTGCGATACTGATAATTGATGTATTTGGTGCAAAATTTTAAAGAATGAGCAAAGATTGATGAAGAAATATGATATACTTTCTCTACAGTTTTAATTCAAAAATATTTAAATTGATACACAGTGATATAATTTCCTATCAAAAAAATGACCAAAGTCAAGTAAATGGCTAACCACTTATTATGGTGTAATTTTTTAATAATATTCATCAGCAGTGTGTGGTATCTGAACTCTAAATAGCAGACAGCAAAGATGTTAGGTGGGTTTTTTATTCAATTATCAGGTTTAAAATTTTGCCTAATTTATATTAGATCACATGACTTTTATTGGTTTAACTGTAAGTATACATAGAGAGGTACCAAAAACCAAAAAAAATTCTTAGAATAGTCATATCTCCACCATTGTGGATTTTTAGACCTTTAAAATTTTGGTTTTATCTCGTCCCATGGACTAGGATAACATATGCAAAAATGAGGGAAAACACAAATTTTTACTATCACCACCTGCTCAACTGTTATAAAATTTGGCTCTTAAATTGTATAAAAGAGAAATTTTTTCGGGGAAGGTCTAGCAATGTTTTTAAGTATTTTTCCCTAATTGTGCGGCCCACACAATTAGGGAAAAGTGTCTCAGCAAAAGATTGCAGAGGCATATTCATATCACCTTGGCAAAGAAAGTTCATTGGCAGCTTTTTTTTTTTTTCTTTTTTTTTAACTCTTAAATTTTAAGTTGTATCTATCTGTTAATGAATGAATAAATTAGAGAAAAATAAAATATCGATTATATGCTTGTTTCTCCCAAGCAAATAGTGCGGTTGCTAAGTACTTCTAAATTTGCGATATTGAATGAAATTCTACCATTTCGTTTTAAATTATATATTTTGTTATTACAAAGTATTTTTTTTTTTGCCAAATCTAAAGCCAGGCCTCTCTGGGAGAGACCCTCGATCACGCTTGCGTGCTTCACCCTCGCATGCCTCACGCTCGAAATATCAAGTGCTTTGTTTCATTTTTAATGTTTTAAAAAACTTTTATTTGCATACGCTAAATACCTTTGATCCTTTAAATTAGGGTTGGCATTCAGTAGGGTTTTTAATTATACTTTTGAATGATATGCACTTGCATTGATAAATTTCATGTGACAGCCTTATGTGCAAAAGTTAATATTTAATTTTATTGGCAGGAAAACATAGATTTCTAAATAAAACACTCTTCTTCTTCTTTATAACAGATCTTTTACTTCATTCTTAACAAGAATTCACCTAAACGAACGTGATGTACAAAAATTATAATAAGCAAACAATAAAATTTATTTTAGTAAATCATGTCTTTGTTCCAATTAAAATTACTCGATTATCAATTTATTGATCTAATAGCCACACACTTTGTTCGTTATTTATCAGTGTCTTGTAGAATTAATTATGCGTTTATTTGAATAGGATGTTTCACATAAGTACATGAAATATCAATTTCTTTAAATAGCTCTGTTAATCTGCAGATTTTGGTTTTACTGTCTTTTATTCTAACTTTGGATACACATTAAATATGCGTAAAGATAGACTCAAACTGTTTAATCATTTTCTGCCTTCATCTATATTTCAAAGAAAAAATGTTTGTGATGTTAAAATGATTATTTAACAAGCTTAAATTCTATTATTTTATCAAAGTTCTTACCCCCTTCTTTTTTATACTAGTCGTTATGTGAGTTGATCTTATGCAGCAAGTTTGCTTGTCACAATTATGATGGGAATAAAAATGGGGGGAGAGGGATATATAAGGATATGACTACATTTATTTTTTCTTAAAGAAAAAAACTGTTTTGATTTTTCGTCAATCTATAAGTTATTCTTTAAGTAAATTCAACATACTTTTATCTATCCCTACAGTGCAGTAAACGATAAAAATATTCAAGATTATAAAACTTATTTGTAATCCAAAAATAGAAATTTAAAGTATCAACCAATATTAAAATTTGAATTTTGAGAATTTCAAGTACATATTTTTTTTCTATCCATAACAAACAAAAAAATTAAATGTAAATGACAGCAAAGAATTAATATAATTAAAGAGGAAAATATCTTCAATGACAAACAAAACTAGGTATATGCATTAAAAAAATAAATCTCAAACAGAAAGAATAATGCACAAGCTAAAACAAATAATTCTATTTACCGTAGAATTCCTTCATTGTGGATATATTCCAAAGATGTTTGCATTTGTGTTATAAATTAAAACAATTTCCTTGGCCTTTCTAATGTAAATAACTTATTATATTAACAAAAAATAATAATCTACAGAATTTAAAATATCTTCACTATTTAAAAAATTTTTAAAAGGCTGATATCTTTTGTAATATCTAATCAGAATTTTTTTATTTGGACAGTAAATGGGAAATTCATTTATTTTTTAACTGGGAGGAGTCCATCAAACGGACAATATTTTTTGCTAGCTAACACCCTGCTTCTCTGGGATTCTCAATATTCTCTGTAGCTCTTTCAGTTTTTAGTTTCTCGAAAATTTCAGGTCAGTCTTCAGGACTCATAAACTTCATAATGGAGATTCTGTCCAAAGCATCTGCAAATGTTTCATGTACCCACCAACGCCTAAAATCAGTAGATTACATATGGGTCAATAAATTAAGCATTTAATAAACCAGTTAATAAATTAACCTTCTAAGCATTAGACCCTTCCTTTCTTACAGATTTTGTAGTATGTAAATGCTCCAACAAAAACCTTTCACTCTATTTCTAATGCGTTCTTGATAACAGCCTGTTAATTTATCCCAATTTACATAACCCTGTTTGGTAAAAAAATCTAATAGAGTGGTGACTACTTCCAGTTAACACTTTGTTTAAAAAGTCGCAAAGATGTACTGGATCTTCTCTTGATTGTTTTCTAATTCATCTATTTACCGAGGCCATGATAGTGGAGTAGCATCCTTCATCACTTTTGTAACTTACTTGCGTATTATTTTTACGGCTAAATTCAATATAAATTGTGAGAGTTCTGTTTAGGAAGACAAAGTTTTTTCTTGAATACAGTCTGTAAGAAGCAATAACAATCTTCTATAATACAACACATACCTTAAAATTTACTTTTCTCATTAATTGGATTTTTAATTTTGGTGGGATAAATTGCTTATGAATAATCGTGGTAGCATTTTTCATGACGTCTAAATTCTTTTGCAGTTAGGTCGACTTCATTAATCTGCTGTAACAGCTCGTCATTGTCAGCTATTTCAGCAGCCTTTTTAAGATTCTTTGCAGCTTCAAGTGTCAATGGTTTATTTGGTAATTGAAATTCCTGTCCTCTTTTATCTGGTGTTTTTCACAGAGCATACAATTATTACAAAATTATCATGGCCTCTTTCATTTTGACTGATTTTTTGCCGTTTTCACTAACGATTACATCCTTTGTCATTTTTCTTTTGCTTTGCCAAGTGTCTTAATATATACAAATTTCTTAAAGCATTCTACGTGAATTTCATGGTACTGTTCTCGATGGTGATTTTCACCTCCAAGTTTGTCACGGATAGGTTTGTAATTCTTTAGGGTGCATAAGATTGTGGTTGTAAGCTCACAAAAAAAAAATGTTGTTGAGATACTTTATAATACTTTTAATAATACAGTGCTTGTCCATCATACATTATCTAAGAAATAATAATTATAGTTACATATATACAGGGGCTAATCTAGGTCTCTAGGTCCATTTTGACAGCAATGATCGCTTTTGGGCGCCAATCATTTGGGCGTCCAAAAATTATTTATTTGCATTCTGTGGATACTGTAATATTGTTTCAAAATATTTGTGTTTGTCAACTCAGGCATTAATAATTAAGAGATAAAACTCATGTCATGAGTTATAAAATGTTTTATTGAGCGACGTTTCAGGAGTCATGCTGCTCCTATCATCAGACTAGTTACAATTAAAAATTTTAGGGTTTATATATGGATAGAGTAGGCTCGAAATCAAATGTTTATTTTTTTTTTTCAAGAACAGAATTTGTTACGAAAAAAGTTTATAAATGCAATGGTTGGTCAAGATTTAAAAAAAAATCTTCAACCAGCCAGTGGATCGGAAACATATATATATATTATTTAGGATCGCCCAATCACACGCCTGGAAAACCTAATAACTTGCCTGGAGTTGCTAACCTAAAAAATTTTAATAACAATTGGTGCTCCATACAGATTTATTTGGCCTGTATATCTCAAACTTTTGAAATCTAACACCCAAAAATTGACTAAATAAAGTTGGTTTCTCCAGCATTTTTTTGTGGATGGTCCTCCTGTAGTTCTTGTGCAAATAAACCTGACTTTAATTAAAATACTTAATGATGTAGGGAAAGTGATTAGGCTCTGTATCTATGTAATCAAATAATATCTAGTTCTCTTTCCTTAAAAATTTTCAAAAATATTTTTTGGTTGGTGACCAATCTAAATATAAAATTATTTTAGCATTCTCAAACTGTTTTGTGAAACAAGTGTGATATACGAAAAAGCAAATACTCTCTTCCATTAAAGACACGTATGATGTCAAAAAAATTGTTTCTTCTCCGTTGAAAAGAAGAGATTGCTGGTATTAGGTTAATATAGCTTTATATCGAGATGATGGTTAATGTAGATTTTGGCTTTATGTGATCATTAAATTTTTTATTTTAGTTGGAGATGAAGTTGAGAAAGAAAAAGAAGATATACCCATATCTGAATACGCTGCTGCCATCAATTCAATCTCTAGGTTTGTTAGTTTTCTAACTTAGCCTGGAAAGGAGCCTATAATTTTTTCTCTCTTCAATAGGTCTATATAAATGACGATGACATCATTTATATAGATATGCAAATCTCAAGAACTCTTCAATTCATTTTTTTTTTTTAATTTTGAACAATTTATTTTGAAAGATGTTTTTTTTTTTTTTTTTTTTTTTGTTTTTTTTTTTTTAAATTTCAAAAATTTACTTGAAAATTTTTTTTAATTTTTTTTTTTTAATTGGTTTTTTAAAATATTTAAATATTTTTTTTAAAAAATTAGCTTTTGTATTATTCTTGTAAACTGTAATTTTTTTAAATACAATCTTCCATAATAAATATAAGAATAATAATATGAATTATATATTTATATTATATAATTATGTATTGTATATTTAATTAAATATGAATTAACGCTTTAAATAAGAAAATCACTACAATCACTGTCATTCATCATTTAAAAATGTTTATCGTGGGTACAGACTTAATGTTTATCTAGACAAAAATAAGATATTCATAGTTAAGTTAGTTACCCTTAGCATTTTGTCAACATTCACTCTTAGCAATACCTGAAAAAAAGAAGTTAGAAAAAGAGTGATTTTTACTGTTTTTTTTCTGAAACATAATAATATTAATAATAATAAAATAATAATGAGATGTTAACCCTTGAGTGGTGGTTTCAGTCATTTGACTGGAAAGCAATTTTTTTTCCTGTGAGACTCGATAAATGACGGGAATAGCTGCTAGGTTATTTATTTTTTACATGGTTATAATTGTAAGGAATGGTAACTATGATTATATTATAAAGTTCTTCGTATGACTGGATTACGCTAATCAATTTTGTAATTTATGTCACATGTCTGCAGTTTATTGAAAATACTAGCTTAAGCTTGGTAGTTCTATCAAAAGAAATATGGCAAACACAGTTGACTATATGTTTCGTATTTCTGGTTATTTTGTTGGTGTAAAAGGTGGTTTATACTTTAGTGATGTTAATTCAGATAATAATAACAATGTATAGAAACATATTTTTGGTCAAAGCCATTTGTTTAGTTATAAAAGAGAGTCTGATGATATATAATTTTAATTTTGAAAGCATCTCCCACTAGAAGAAAAAGAAAAAAAAAATGAAAGCCTAGGATTTTCCTATGCCACAAAGATAGTATATGTTATTGGTTACTAATTTTCAGATTTCATGGTAATAACCAATCAGGTTCTTTTATTGCCGTGGAACCTTCACTTTACTAGAAGACTTGCAACTAATGACTACTAGCCAGTTAAACTGTCTGTGTATGAGTCTAAACTGGCATTGGTCATGTTCTGGGGTGAAATACTAATGTCATCAGATTATGCCTCAAATTAGCTTTTTTTTGATTTTTAATATGATATTTGATTTAATACATTTTATTCTGATATGTTTTTGCATTTTTTGCAGTACATTATGAGCATCTAAAAGCTATTTTCTTTCTCATCACATGAAAGTCTTTTGTAACACTTCTGTTTTTTTTTTTTTTTTTGTGCCAAAGTATCATTTTAATAAGATTTTATATTTTTTTTACTGCGTTTTTCCACTGCCAACAAACAACTGTCGCTTGACGCCTGAAAAGATATTAATTAATCAAAATTTCATTAAATTTTCTTTCGTATGAGTCCTCAATGAACTCCTTAAACTCATTATCCTTAAACTGCATAAGTTCTGGCAAAAAAGTGCTTAGCTCCGCAAGGGTTAAATATCTTCTTTTTTTAGGCAATGTACATGTCTTGTTCAAAACCCTACTCTTATCCTTCCAGTTGAAGAATTGTTAAAGCAGTTCTATCTTCTATTTATTTCATTTACACTCACCTTGAATGATAAAGCCAAAGAAGATGAAAATGAAACTGAGCATATTATTCAAGCTGTATGTAAAACTTTTCAACTGAACTTTCCTGTGTATCATGCATATGAGAGTGTAAAGAACAACTTTGAGGTGAAAGGTTTTTTTTTTTAAGGAGTGAAAAATACCTGCTTCAAATTATAAATTTCTTACCATCCTTTTATTTATTTAAAATAAGACCATAGAGTTGGGTGGTTAGTTTACTTTTTTACTTTAATTCAGTTTTGCAATCTTTTTTTTTTTCCCCGTGTCAGAGTTTTCATTTTTCTGCATTACTGTTATGTATTTTCTGTTACTATTTTTGATATTTTTCATTAAAAACTCTTTGATATTTTTTTTTTGTTGTTGCTAAAAAAGGTCTCATAAGTTATATATTTTTTATCACTCTCTAAAAAAATTTAAATGGATGTTTGGTAACAAATTCTCTGAGTAAAGCAAAAAATATCAGAAAACTAGAATGAATTATCTTTGTGAAGGTGAAATATATACAGTTTGTTGTTTACTTTGTATATATTTTTGTTTTAGAAAATGTTAACATGGTTTTAGATTAAAACTATATTTACACAATAATTTAAATATTATATAAGATACTTGCTTATGGTAGTATTTACCTAAATTTGAGGCATAAATTTTATGCAATAATTTAAAAAATTAATTTTGACGAATCATGTCAATTTTGATTATGTGTAATAAAATTGCATCATTTTGATTGTTTTTGTAGACAATTTTGCATATAATCGATCGGTGAAAGAGTTTTTTCCCTGAGCTGAAACTCATCTGGCTTAAATTACGTAATTTATTTTCAGATATATATAACAATTAATTCTGAACTGACTGAAGTTGTAATGTAAAAAAAAACCATGTTGCATTTTAAAATTTTTTGTTTTTATTATAGTAAGCTAAATACCCGCTTAAAATAATTTAACTGTCAAACTTTATCTGTATTGTGACAAACTGCTTGTATATCAATAGAAGTCTGTTGAGAGATATTAAACAGATTGGTATTGTTTTCCAATACAGTTAACCTTTATGTGCACATTTTTTTGGTGACGAAATGTGTTGTTGATTTGTGTCATTTCACTCAAATTGTTCTGAAACTAACAAGAGGATGTCAACAGACAGCACTAATATATGTGCTATTAGCAGCACTAATATTGGATTTTTTTTTTTTTTTTTTTTTGGCTCTGAAATCATTCAATTTATTATAGATGGAATTTATTTGGAGACATAAATTTCATATATTGTTATGTCTTGGGGGAGGCATTACTTGAGAAATAATGTTAGTTGGACTTATGTCTTCTTGCAGTCTTTTATGCATGCGTTATATATATATATATATCATGGTTTTCTAAATTCATGTTTTTTAGATCACTGAAGAAGAGAGAGATGCAATGCTGAAGTTTTGTGATATTTTGGTATACATTTGAATATTCTAAGTTAAAATATTCAACGTTTATTCTTAGAGTTTTCAGGGGTTTGGTAAGGTGAAGAAATATATCTGCAAATATCACAATTTTTTTATAATGTTGACTGTCATTCAAACAGGAATTACCTCAGAAAATAAAAAGTGTTTATTATATTCAGATTTATAACAGCCTGAAAATAAAGGCCTGATTTTTTGAAAACATTGTATTGAGATCCATGGTACATACTCATGGAAGATTTTTATTTTTTCTGATGTCAAAAAGTTTTATGAGAATGAGAAAGTAAAGAAATTTTATAAATCTGTTATTAGGTTGATCATAAAGAAAAAAAAAAAAGAAGAGAAAATTCACTGTTTTTTTTTTTAGTTAATTTTTGCTTTTCTCTTCCAAATTTATAGGGATCCACCTTGCTAGGTACTGATTTGCTCTTATATGAGAAAAAAGCTGCCTGAATTATGTTGAAACTTTTTTTGCGTTTTATCTGAAAATGTTAGTTGTGCTTATAATGAATCAAAAGTGTTATGACTACTAAAGTTGTTGTGTAGCGACTTAAAAATTAAGATTTTTCCTGTTATTCACCTGACTCCTTATTTTTTCTGATAATAACTTAAGGATGGAAATGTATATCGGACTAAAGTGAGAGAATTATCATTTAAGTATTCATATTTGTTATGCGTCAAAGTTATTTAATTTTTCTATATAAAGGAAAACCCAAACGCTTGTGAGCTCTTGTACCAGAACATAGCATACTTCTGCGAAAATGGTAGTATACAAGCTATCACACAATGTTTTTCAACTGAATCTACCTTATCATTGAGAGTTGCAAGCAGTCTAATATGCGTTATTGCTCAGGTTTGTTTGTCATAAAATTGAAAATTTTTCTGTTTAAGTTTTTGTAGAAGAATCATCAAGTTAATTGATGTGTAATGTTTGATGTTGTCATATAAGTTACAGGCAATGTTATTTTTTGAGACTTTAAAGAATAATGTATCTATTTACTTCAGAGACATGCTATTCCACCTTGCAAAATAAAGCAAATTAACAGGGAATTATTCTTACTTGTTTTTAAGTTCACAAACATTCTAAAGGGAAATTTGAGTAAATAATTTCTCTCCAAGACCACCTTTAATTCAAATTTGATCATAATATGAAATTTGATCTGAATTTTGTATTTCTTTGATTCTTTGATTTGCCTTTTGAATTTTTGTTTAAATTCTGCAAAATATTTTTATCTGTTGATTTTTAGTTAAAAATTAAATCCATGGCATTTAAACTCATAAAAGGCCCAAAGTAAAATACCTATTCACTTAATATTTGATTATCCATTGATTAACATATATTTGTAAGGAAGCTCTACTCTTTTTTCACCGGTTATATATTATATTACAGCGTTTGCCATATTTAAAGTTGTTTGTTTTAGTTACGGGGTTTACTTCATGATGAAGCAACAATGACACTTATAAAGCCATTGTCCTCTTCAGTTACAAGGTAAGGTACTCCTTTAAAGTAGGTAAGGTACTCCTTTTAAAGTAGTTAAGGTAATCCTTTAATTTAAAAGTGCTATTTTAGCAAAAAAAGAAGATTATATTCCCTGATAAAGAGTTAGAAAAAATTGAAAGCTAGGATTTCAAGGTTAGAAATCGTATAAAAATTTCCAATTATTTTACAACAAATACATCAGTTATATGTATATTTCACTCATATTTGTGGAAGTTTTTTTTTTTTTTTGCTAATGATTAGTTATAAAAAATCGTTAAATTCAAAATATTTCATCCCCTGTTATCACCTTATCTGTATGATGTTTTTAGCTTTTGGAACATTTTTTGGTTTATAACGTGGAGTCATACTATAAATAAGTTATATTGATGTTGAAAAATTTCTGATTTATTTTTAAATTTTACATTTGTTTTTAGATACTTATGTAGCGCACCAGAGGAAGAGCTTCGCCTAATAAGTGCTCGTTCAACTGCGGAAATGATGATCAATTCAGTGAAGGTTCAAGAAAATAATCAATTGACTCATGATGAGTAAGTAATTTTTTTTTGTTCAAAATCCCACCTTTAGGCAATTTGTTTATAAAGCAAAGAGATATTTTTCATCATTTATATTTCCATTAATTTAAAGTAGTTAATATTTTTAATGAATAAACAAATGTCTATCTTTTAAGCTGGTGATGGATTTTGACTGTTCTCTTATCGCCACATCTCTAATAAAAACTGAAATTATTTTCCGTGGGAATTCCATTTTAAAAACTGTTTTTTCATTGGCTAAGCAAAAATATTTAGGTTGATGTGAGTTTGGCGTAATACTGAAAAAGTTTTGGTCGCGTGGAATATCAGCTATTTGTTACTGTATAAAGGATGAAAAATTTATTTCATTCCTGTGATTCTATGTAATAGTAAGTTCAAACATTGATTTTTTTTACTTGTTTTTATATCATCTTTTATTTTTGATTTTATTTAGGGATCTGCTAAATATTTCCTTTAAATATTTTATGTCTACAACATTAGCTGTTCGATTGGCTGGTCTGAACCTTATTACAGTAAGTATTTATGATATTGAGAGTAATAAAAAATCTGTTTAAGAATTACCCAAAAACTGCTATTGTTGGTGAACCATTACCACTGAACTTTCATATGTTAAATTAGAGAAATATATAGATTAATATATAAAAAAAAGATGAAAATAAAATGAATAATAAAGAGTACTTTGCCTCATCAGATCATTAATAAAAGATGGAACTCGGAATCATCAGAATAAAAGATGGAATTTTTAAAAAAATTGTTGTATGCCGAATAATACACCTATGCATCTTCATGTAAGGTTGATGAGCTTTGATGCATATATTTATACAGATACATATGTGAGACATGAGCAAAACTCATGAATATAATATATATATATATATGTATATATATATATATTATATTATAAATATTATTAATGTGTGTATCAGTATTAACATTTTAGTTCATGTATTACTATAAAAAGATTGTTCTAATGCTACTTTCTTATTAAAAATTAATTACGTAAGATTTTAAACCAAAACACAGTTAAAAATTGCACTAACAATACAATAAAAATTTTCAAAAGGTGAAAACCTTAAAAATTGAAAAAACACAATTATTTACAAAAGACAAAAAAAAATTTTTTTGAGAAATTGTAAAGCAACCAAATTAAATTACTAATGTGTTTTCTCAGTTCCCAATAAAACAGACAGCTTATTCGATTAACAGAGGGGTGAGTTTAAAAAAAGATATGCTAACATTTGTTTTTTCAGGCTAAATTTTAGAAAGGAAAAAGGATGAAAAAAATAAATTACCAATAATACGATTACTTCTAAAAAATCCAAGAGAAATAAAAAATTAATTTTTTTAAATTATAAATTTTAAAAATAAAGTGGAAATTTTGATATTATTTTTCTGATTGATCTATTTATTCAGCATGGCTAAATAGTTGTTCCAAAAAATTTAGGATCAAAAAGAGCTCAAATTTTTTTTAGGAAAAGAAATTTCTTTTACCAAAGAGTTTGGGGGCCTGCTCTGAAGGCCACCAATGGGGTTTGGGGCAGAGCCTCATTTTTTTTTTTGAAATAATATTCTAGAATAGCTTCACATTGCTTTAAAATTGTGTAGTTTTAACATTTTTATAAACGATAAAACAACTTGTATATTAATATTTAGATTAATTTTTTCATTCATTCGTATTATTAATATAACATTATTATAGCAATCTTGTTTTTTATTGAAGAAAAGTTGTATGGCAAGGTTTTTAAGTTTCTTAAAGTAGAAAGTCCTTACGTGAAAATTTGGTAATAAAATCTTGCGTCATAACCTCAATATTCATACAAAGTTTTGCACTTCTTAAATCATATATATAGAAATTAGCAAAATAGCTAAGTAGTTATTTTAGAAAAAAAAAATTTAAAGTTATTTTTTGAGGAAATTAATTTTCATGCATGTATGTATGTATGTGTGTATGTATGTATATAATATTGTGTAATTTGGCTTGGAAAAGAATATTTTTACTTTCCAACATATGTGAGTGTTTGCTGCAATGATTTATAGAAATGTATTATGTGTTTTTTTTATTTAGAACCAAATTCATAACTTAATAGAATTGAGTCAGAACCCAATATATAAAGCTAGTGTGGACAGGTGAGTGTAGATCTTATTTTCTCTGTAGTTATA
>JAUZNK010012170.1:0-23329 GCA_035046665.1 Euphysa ruthae
GCTGGAGTTAAATATTTACTGTTTCTGTATAAAAATTTTAATTTATAATTTATTTTGGAAATTACATGAAGTGCCATGTTGATAGAAGAAAACTTTTAACTATGGCTTGCCAACTAGATTGCCATGCTTTTACAAACATTTAGACATTAATTTTCTTAAAAACAAAAGGCTATTTCCAAGAGTAACCAGCTACATAAACTCGTCACTCATAGCATGTTTATTTATACATGATTCTCCAAAACAAAATTTAACCGAAACTTACTCAAGTCGCATTCGAGAATATATTCATGTGTATAAGCATTCTACGTTGTCAATATAATAACTGTACAATTTATTTTTGATTGAGCCAGGAAAATTCATTAACAGAAAGTCTCTGTGAGAAATCATATGGATCTATTAAATATAGTAAGAAAAACTGGAATGATACGTAAAACCAATAACCCTTCAATATTAAAATAGTAAGTAAATACTTTTCTATTCAATAATTTAGCGTCACTAACTCGTAATAACGTTACTTTGGATAGAAATCATTTTCGGTGAATTTTAGGTTCATTATTAAGCGGATGTTATTATCATTAGGCGTTTGGACTGAGCTTTATTATTTGCTTCTTGGTCTGTTGCTTTTTACAATTGTTTAAAGAGGTTCGGTTTAGTTAAATTGTGAGCATAGTTGCATTTTTCTGAGAGCTTCTTGGTAATGAGATTCAATTTTTTTATTTTAACTTTAAATTCGGCTTGGATAAAAATACCAGAATATATATACCGATACCAGCATACGTCGCACTTAAAGACCACATGCCTAACTTTAAAGAAAAACTACCGTCTGACACTAATCAACCAATTAAAACCCATCTGCATAACATAAACAATACCCTTATAAACTACCTGAAAAAAAATCAAAATGAAAAAACACTCAATCATTAATCAATTGATTTAAAAACCATCCCACACAAACATAAAGCAAAATTAATCATAATCTATGTAGCTAATTTTTACCCATCAACTAACGGAAATCTCTTTCAAGAACAATTCAAGAACACCAGTCCACCAAACACGACTAAGATCAGCAAAGTAATTAAAACATCGCGGAAATGCCTATAGTTCAATAGAATCGTGCAAAAAAAGGGGTGAATTGTGCACATCGAGCAAAAGTCACAAAACAAAAAAAGTGAACCACCTCACAGCATTAGCTTAAATACCTAATATACCGACAAGAATGCGTCTTATCAAAATTCCCAGAACCAAACATTTTGGAAATTTTAACAGTTTTTGTGGACATTTAGATTCCAGCCAGATTATAGATCGATGAATGTGTTGAAAATACACTCAGTCTAGAAAATGTTTTGGAAGACGAGGAAGCATGTTTAAAAATTTTAAAAACTTGTAAACACAATAACAATAACAAAACCAATAATTGTACATTACATAACATTTTTTCTTAAGGTGGTACTTTACCATTATTTTTAAATCATTCATTGTGGTTAATTTCTTTTATTTTATATTACTAAACTAAAATACAAACCCAAATCAACTATAATAAATTTAAACAATTTACCTTGTTTTGATTTTTGCCTCAATAACCCGTTAAAAAGCCCAATTTTAGGGTTTGATTCAAAATGAAATTTCTCCAGTTTTACCATGAATTAGGTCATTAAATTTTCAGCATAGCAAACAAATAGGTAGTTTAAAGGAATGACATATAGATAGCAGTTTCTGACAAGCATTTTCAAATTTATGAGTTCTCATATGGTGGATAGTAACATATTTTTTCAATTCTTTGACAAAATTTTAGATACGAAATAGACCCTAAAACCCTTTCTTACACAGGTGAAAATATGCTGAAAATTTCAGATCAAAAGACCTGATAGTTTAGAACATATATTATTTTGCGCGTTCCAAAAATACTGAAAATGCTTCATGTGCAGCTTACCACGCTGTTCAGTCAATAGAAAAACAACAACATGATTTATCATCCCTCTTACAAGTATGGAGGGGTGATTCTAACTCACCAGCCTTGATTAAGCATTGCTCATTGCTGTTGGGTATCTGAATTCCAGTAGTTGCATATGACCAACTGTTATTTGCTTTAAGAAAAATTATACAGTGGCATCATCCAGATACATATGGCCAACTGGTGACAATGGTGAGTCCACCAGAGATGAGATTTATGAGCACGATTGAGGACATGCTAAAAGATAGTTGGAAAACAGTGATTAATAACGCACAAATAGCATGCACGCTCTGGGCTGGAGGAGTCATTGGTGTCAGGGCATGATGTTGTCCGAACTAAGTACAGTCATCAAGTGAAAACATCTGTCATGTAACAACTTCAGTACCAGGCTTTATGCTTGCTAATCTTTTAAAAACCACCAAGCAAAGTATATTTGCTGATTATGCAGGAGATATCTTCCTGCCGAAAATAAGTAAAGAACTACAAGTGGCAGACTGTGTTGATATAATTTTTGACACATGCAAGAATAAAAGTTTAAAAGGAAAAACTCGGAAGAAGAGGTTTACGGGAGAAAGAAGAAAAGTTTAGGTGCAAAGTCAAGCACCCATAGACTGTCACTTTTTCCCTTGGATTGACGCAAACAGAGCTTTTCAAATTCCTCTCTGAGTAAATCATAAAATATAAAAACCAACAAGACAGTAGTCACAGCCTAAGAAAACAAATTCCTTTCCATGAATTACACCGATACTGAGTCATTAACCCCTGGTAATCATGAAAAGGCTGATAAAGGTGTATTTCTCCATGTATTAGACATGGGAAATAGTGATCTCCAAAGCGTGATAATCAAAACAGTTGACACAGATGTTGTTGTTCTAGGTCTGTTTCTCTGATCTGGATATTGAAGAAATATGGCTGGAATTTGGAAGCGGTCAAAACCAGGTCTGTTATCTATTATCCATTTCTTCAATAGTTTTGTTCCTAAAAAATCAAAAGGACTTTTGTTCCTTCATGCATTTACAGGATGTAACCAAACATCGATCTTTGCTAATTATGTTAAAAAAAATTGTATGGAGTACCTGGTATAATTTTGATTTTATCACAGACACTTTCACAAGGCTTAGTTCTACAACAACTATTGATGATGTTAAAAATGCAATGCCAATTCTGGAGTGTTTCTTTGTCTTGACGTAGGACCGAACAAACAATTTTCTGGATGTAAACAGCTGCTGTCGTGGATTATTTGTGCAGAAGGGGCGAGAACTTGATTCACCTCCGCCAACATTAGCTGCACTTTTCCAACATAGGTTTCGTGCTGCCTACAAAGCTTGACATATCTGGAGGCATTCATTTGTTAGACAGCAGCAGTTACCACTACCTGAGAATTAAGGGTGGGAATTAGAGGGTGAAACGTACATTCTTCACTGGACCGATCTTGCGGAAGCTGTAATAGCCATACGTGAACTTATAAAATGCGGATGGCGTCCTGAGAAAGGATGTGCTAGAAAATAAAAGTGTGTCAGGGCTGAGTTAAAAACACACACAGAATACAAATGTTACGGTAACTGTGAACGGGAGTGGTTTGTTGCAATGGTGACATGGTCATTAGAGATTATCTTGTCATTGTTCATATAATGATATGATCAATATCTTGAAGTTCAACCTGCATAAAAAATTATTACATTACCTATGATTATTTCATTGTTCGTTTTATATTTTCGTTGGCAATATTTTATGAAATTCTTAGAAAAATACATACATATCTGGTCTGTAAATTATGCTTTTTTAGTAATAATATTTGACATCGAAATAATCGCGCTACGTTTATTAAATATCTTTTTCATGAATTTTTAGAAAATATCTCATGAAATAATTTAGAAAAACTGAACTTCATATCTGGTCTATAATTTACCTTTTGTATAAATATAGTTCCTGCGAGTTAAACTTTGGTTAAGTTATTGTAAAATAGATTGGCTTGAATTTTTTACCTTTATACTTTAAGAATCTCACGTTCTCAACGCCTGTTTAAAATTTTATAACCAGCTGTTTTTATCGTATAAACATGGACATAGACGAAAAATTAATCGAGTATTTTTCAATAACATCATATAAAATGCTTTATCATTTCCTTAGATAGAACCGAATTCATAGGTATAATTTTAACCCATTTAGTTTTCTTATATTTAGATTTTTCGATTGATTTAGTATCTATCATAACCTTACATTATTAAAGAAATGATTATAGGTGGCAGAACACTACCATTATGGTGACTATATTAGATTTATTGAAACATTTTCACGACTTTAAGTGATTGAATGAGTTACTACTATAAAAACAATATTTCTCATTAAAAACATAAATGGCTCTCAGATTCAAATATCAACTAATTTAATTATCCAAAGGCATGCCAGTGTAAATATCCACTGAAACTTACCTAAAGATTTAATGGTCGAAGTATTAACTGGTTCATTAGCACAACAACCCAAAATTGTATCGAACAAAATTAGCATATACCGACTCAAAGGTTCAAAGATTCATCAAAAGGTCAGCCGATGTCAGATTAATTAATCTAAGTATTTACTGGTATTAAAATCTACTGATAAAAATATTCATTGATCAAATTACACACTGAACCCAAAATTCACTGACCCAAAGATATTTTGATCAAAATTTCTTCTGAGAAAATTAACCAAGTATCTTTCTTCAAAAAATTCAAAAAATAAATAATTTTACAAATTCACTGATGCAAAAGTTCAGATTTAAAGATTCTTCACATATATAAAGGTTCATTAATCGTATTATACAAGTTTTAACATATCTACTGACCCAAAAATTCACTAATCTAGATCTAAATCAGCTAAAAGTGTTATATTCCGGTTGCTTTATTTTTTTCTTTCAGGATTCAAGCTTATATTTTTCAGGAAAAATTATGAGATCTTTATCGAGACGCAGTGATCAATAAAAGTATAATCTCAAGCCCGGCCGCAATATAAGCACCAAAACACATGAAAAGAAAGTATAATCTCAAGCCTGGCGCAATATAAGCACCAAAACACATGAAAAACTTTGGTAGGTATTTCCCTAAACGATGGAGCAGCTTTGACATGGTTTTGATATTGCAAATTTTCTTTCTGAGGGTGTATCTTTAAATATTCCGCCTTTCAAGAGTAGTCGATAACAAATAAATGCTGATGAATCAGTTTGTATCGAGCGAGTTATCGGTAGAATTAAAAATTAATGCGTAATAGATGTCACATCAGTTCTTTCTCTAAAACCATTGATTGATCAAATATTTACGGTTTGTAGTTTACTTACCAACTTTTTACTCCCACCAGAAGTAAGCAAACAAAATATGATGATTACTACACCATTTCAACTTATGTCAAAGCATGCTATCATTGCCCACAGCTGCAAAATGTGATATAAGTGGAACCTTTAAATAATGAATTATTTGTGAAACATTGCACACTAAAATTTATATATGACATAGTAGCTTTCCTTCCTGTTACTTTTTATTATTCAGTCCGCATTTTTACTAGTGTTATGTGGTATACAAAAGGCTATTTTCATAACCACACACCTTGTTAACAAACATCACTTGCTCAATTATTAATACGAGAAGATGCATCACATACAAACTAAATGCTTTTAAAATTGACCGCTATCTTCATCACAGAAAAAGTTTTGGAAATGAAAACCTTAATTCAAAGGATGTATTCGATAGAACCAAGTAAAATTGGTTAAAGAAAATTTTATAAAACTCTTGTGCAAAACAAAAAAGTACAGAAAAACTAAAGATAATTTACATTACATTTTCATGTAATTCATATGAAGTATTAGCTTAGTATTCATATATTTTTGATCCCTGAAAGTTTTTATAGGAATGTATGGCTTTAAAACTAGGCCGTTACTTGATTTTTGACCGTCAACCATGTTCACTTCTTTGCCCTCGGGTCGTAAAAGTTCAGGAACAAAAGCAAGACGATAAAAATGCTCGATTCCTGATAGCGTTTTTAGCCTGAAACTCTCATCGAAAGCTAGCCTCAACACGCAACAACAAGTCAAAACCACACAAAGTCTACTTGTTTTAATTGTGAACAAAATTACTGTCCTTATGTTTTGATGTGAAAGCTTTAAAATATGGAATCCAAACCTTTTTATAAAAAAACTTTTCATATTTTAAAACTTCACCAATGCTCATATCTAAATTTGAAGAGAGACATTTGCTTTCAACACCCCACCTTTCATTCGTTAGTAATTAATGCATTTAATGAAGCTCCATGATAAGGGTGTGAAAGAATTAGATGAGTAACAGTTGTAGAAGATTTAGTGAGTAATTATATATAAGCATCCTCTTCTATTTTAATTACATGAACCATCGCTAAAGTTTGATATGATGAGGACACCACGATGTTAATTTTATTTGATGGCTCTACATTATTTACTGCTGCAGTTAACTTTCTCTTTTACAGTTGAAAGTCTAGATGTTCACGGTAGAACTGAATAAAATTTAGCTGCGGCATGTCTCGAAGGTCAGCTGTTCAAGCTATTTTTTGTAGCTCTCTGGCATACAAATCTTTGTATATAACACAAGTACTTTGGCCTAAAGATAAAGACCCATCTGTCAGAGGTTGAGACTGTACCATACATGAAAATGATAAAACTTCAAGACTTTCTTCAATTCCTTGACAGAAAACTGCTTTTTATCATTGCAGCAGACTTTTCTCCAGAACAACACGTAGAAACTCTTCCATAGTTAATATGCAGGAGATTTAAAAATTCAGTATAGTAAAAGAAATAAACAGAGTAAGCTACAGACCGCCCTTTGATTGCACTGAAAATGCAAAAAAAAAAATATTACGCAACATAGTTTTGATGTTAGCAGGCCGGCTTAAAACACAGTGGAAAGGTAACTAACTCGAAAATATGTATGAGAAAATTTAGAAATATTTTAATACCAGGTTCGGTGCTTGGTTTCTTATGTAAAAAAATTTGACCTGTTTAAAATTAAAATTTTCGAGGATGAAAGTCGGGGTTTTAAAACCCATGTCTCAAAGTATTTGAAGTACTCAATTACAACAAGCATTCGCTAAAAATATATAGAGCGGTTGTGTCCAAAAAAATATTGCGGCAGATAAAGTCTCATTTATTACTAATAAAAAGAGCGTGCAATAGATGAGACCTGAAATTAAAAAAAACTCAAGTACTGTCTACCAGATGAAAGAAAGCATATTATTTAAGCATATTATTTAACAAAAAATCTATTTTAGTCTTTAAATTCAGTCTCTTTATTTGTTTTATAGGAAATAAATTTATATATTCGTATTTCTTTTAGAGTCGTATTAGTTGTTCCAACGAGAAATGCAACAGCGTAAAATGTGCCCAATAACGTTACGTTGGTCACAGTAAATCAAAACAACAGCATGCAGCTTCATGTCAACGAAACAGAAAAATCTTTAACACTATTTCGATTTAATCCTTGCTAAAATGACTTCTTCGTCACAATCTAGATATTTCACTGTATATTTTAAGAGCGGGACCAAGTTTTAGTTTTAAGTGATGGACCAGATCTGCTTGACTCAGTAATAATAAAGCTTGACCGTCAATCTCCTGAAAAATAATAATATTATACATAGGCTAAATTTTGATAAGCAAATAGTTCTTTATTTGAGAATTTATTTCTAAAAATTTTCGCAACCAGAATAAAGATTATTTTATAAAACTATAATTTTCATACCTAGGAAAAATATTTATACAGTAAGTTTCTTAATTATTTTTTTTTTCTGATTTATTTTATTTTACCGAAATAGTTTGAAAACACTGTTGTAATGTTTGGAAGAGATAGAAAAAATAAAATGAGAAGCGAATCAATCAGTGGTATTAAACAAAATTAAATGTACATGAAAATGTTAACTATATTCATCTAAAATGAATTGACTTTCGCTTTTCTTACTATATAATACGACTAAAACTGAATAGCAAATGTATACAAAGGTTAACTTTAAAAACTGACATAGGTAGAAACAGAAACCTTGGTTGAGATCGAACAGACGAAACCCGAAATAAAAACTCGACAGCAATAAAAAGCATTGTAACGTGTACAATAAAACGATTGCCCATCTATCTACATCGGAGAATCAAAACGAAGTCAAGATCAACGAATTAAGGAACGTCAACGGGGGTTAACAAGGGAGATGGTGACGAAATAGCACATCATTGCTGGGAAAAGGGTTTTTATTTCAGCTGGGAGGAAAAAACATCATCGATAGCGAAGCTCATCTCCTCTCCTCTCTAATAAAATTGAAGAATCGATCCACTCTTTGAAACCCGAGCCATATTAACCAATACCATATAGGCTTACTGAGTTCTGGTCTCTTATCACACGGATATAAGTTCTTACTTGAAAGTAAGCATACTAACAACCGTACTTCGTACGTAGCCTGCACACCACCCAAAAAATTAATTGCTGGTGTATTCTAATTTCAAAATGTTAATCATTTCGATTGTTACGTTTGCGTCACTACCGGAATTTTGAGCCTCTATATATAAAAAATTTTAAATCCATTTGTCTCGCCGTAACAGATTATTTAAACTCATGACATGATGACTTCTTTTTCGAGATTATAAATGCTAAAAATTTTTACAAAATTCAGTTTAGAAACACTATTCCTGTTTAAATTTTTAATGAGTGCTTTTAAGAATTGGGGTCTTTTTATAAATAGTACAGGTATATGTATGGGGAAAAATGAATAACAGAGAAGTTTTATTAAAATTTCCTTATATTCAAAAAAAAAAGACCTCTTTTAAAAATCCTTAAACCACAGTGAGACTGGCCATATGATTTATTTATAAGCAGCAATCGCCTTAAAATGTAAATAGAGTAACCACAGTGAAACTGGCCATATGATTTATATATAAACAGCAATCGCCTTCAAATGTAAACAGAGTAAGGTAAACATTCGCATAAGCCTAATTTTTCAAAACTCTGAGACTAAATACATTTCATCATTATTAAAAATGCATATCAAAAAAGTCATTTGTTAGGATTCGTTGGAATATTGATATTTAAACCAAGGATCTAGGAAAAAAGTCACCTGGAAGAAAGCCACCCGAAGCAAAGACACTGAGGAAATTTGCCAACCTGAAAAAAGCCACTTTAAGAAATTTTCCACCCGGAAAAAAAGCATCTAAGAAAATTGCCACCCGGAAAAAAGCTATCTAAGAAAAATTCCACCTAAGAAAAAAGCCACCTCCGAAATACTTTTTTATCAAGCCAAATGTACTCGACCTATATTCATACTTAAGAATACTGGATTAGATCGTTGTTACATAAACTTTCCAGAATTAGCAAATTTTTAAATGTTTCCGGCTAAGTTCTTTTGAGAAGATTCTCTTGTAACTTTACTTTGTTTTTCGTTTGTTTCTTATTTCTTACAATTTAAAAAAAATCAAATTCATTTTATCTTTGAGATTATTAGATTATAAGGCACAAATCGTAGATTAGTTGAAAATAAAACAATTTTATTCTTTTAAATACAAGTATAGAACCCAAAAACGACAGAAAGAGTAGGTCAAGAAAGACAATAATAAAAGATCTTTATAAGCATATAAGTCTTATAAACTAAAACAATTGTATTTACTAGTAGACTAGTGTTTTATAAATCAATATTGTGGGCGATATTTGTATGATGGTTCATTCTATCGATTTGGATAAACAACAACGATGGTTAGAATTCAAGCGTTGCAATCAACGTACTTTCGGCATTGTGCTGGTGGCTCGTGTCCACCATCAGCCTAAAGAAGGTCGACACGTGAATGATTTTTCTCCTTTTAATTTTTAAACGCAGTGAGCGTTTAAAAATTTCTAAAAGCTTGAACGTGCACTAGCCAAATTGCTTTCGAACCTTCAGTGCCAGTCTTCAATGTGGTTATTAGTTCTTGGAATTTGATTATGCTATCTGTGAAACATATTCCACAACTCGGTTGAAAAGGTAGGCGTAATCCGTGGGGCGTTTCTTCTATATCTTCCTATATAATTTTCCTCAAAATAATCCAGCATCTGATCTGAATTGTTATTATTAATTATCCGAATTTAGACGCAAAGCAGATCAAAGCTCTCGATTACATCCTGTGATGGTACAAATCCCAACGCTGCTATCATGCGCATACGTAATCCAAACTCCCCGTCATTTATGTAACGTACTTGCATACCATGCGCTTGTATGTGCTTCCAAAAGTTCGATAACAAGTGGAAAAAACAGCAGCTAACCTTTAATTTTTCAAAACGCTTTGGCAACGCTGATAGCGGGAGTTTCATAATCTAACATCATTTTTGATGGTCCATTTCCTACTGCTGAGTTTTTATTTTCATTTTCAACTGCTGCTGAAATTTCAAGAAATAGGTAGCAAAATGTGACCTCTTTGCGCCATGTCTTTGTGAGCGTACCGTACGTCGTAAGTATTCAACGTTCGAAAGGTTGATGGCGGTAGTTCTGGATATTACTTAAAGCTCGTCCGTAAGCATTCACTGGGTAGTAACATGCGTGAGCTGCGATTTATTTTTTATTTGGTTTTTCACGCGCTGGATTTCACATTTAACCTCGAGCAGTGGATGGGTGTGTTCGTGCAGTTGCTCCAGAGCCGTGCCGTGAACGCCAACTTTTATTGAAGCTCTGCACTGCCCCTTTCGTCTCAGTTTACATTGGAAAGATCTGATGTCGTTATCCAGATTCTTTTTAAATGCATATAATTTTGCAATTTCTTTTTTGAGATAATGTTAATTCCATGTTTTACTATTGTATCTGTTGGTTATTATGTATGAATTTCTCGTTGTATGTTAAACCTTTTTTTTTATGTTGTTCGAAATTCGATTTCGAAAATTACTGGATATGACTTTTTTTAATTTTAGCTGACAAATTCCAAATCTAAGATATCCAAAATTGACAACAGGGACAAATTTAATGTTACTTTTAAAATATAAGTAAAAATACTTTACCTAAATTTTTGGTTTATGGGTTATTAATTCACATATAATACTATTGTATTAAAAAGTTTATTACAGGCAAATCCATAGTTAAATGCATAGCTGAATCGTGATTAAATAGTAAACCTCGGAATATGACGCTGTAATTCGTATATGTTTTGGAATTGGCCGGAGCTAATAAATACGCCCATATCAGCATTTTTGAAAACGCCAAAATGCGATATTCTTGGGTTACTGTCTCAGCAAGACTTTTATTGTGAAACGATGTTTTTTTCTAAATCGGTCTTTTTGCCGGCAAATTTCCAGGTGGTAAATTTCTTAGGTGGCTTTGTTTCCGAGTGACAAATTTCAGGAGCTTTTTTTCCTGTGGCTTTTTTCTGGGTGGTTTTTTTTCCCACGTGATTTTTTTCCTGTTACCTTAACCCTATTTATACTATGGGTAAAATTTGCATTACAAAAAATAATTAAAGATTTTTATCTTCATAATGTTTCCCAGACCACCACCCACAGCATTTGGCCAAGGCTATATCTCTGCAGCCACGTATATTCTGAAGTAAAATCACACTCTCATAGCAAAATTTTATGAATTTTTCATTCATTATTCGTTTTCTACTCATAATAGATACCACGGCTTGGCAAAACTGCGCGAAGTTTGTTTCTTTAAGCCATTTTGTCGAATAGATCGAAATTCTTCATGTGAACCCTGGTGTGAAATTTAGCAACTTAGGTAGAGGTCTTAAAATTTAAGTTATGTTTTTAAATTCATTGCATTGATTATAAGTTTTTTTCAAAACCCGATCAAAAAATTGCTATTGCATCCAATAGTTCATTACTGAAGAAGTATAAGTTTAAAAATTAGGGTATAAATCGTAAAAAAAATTTTTTGAAATTTAAACGGAATTAATATATGCGTGTAAAAATTTTCTTGAAAACATAAATTATTATTCTTTAACTCGACGTTTTTTTCTTTTGGATTTTTTTTTTTCTTTTTTCATTTAAATAATTCTAATCAAATACACTGTCCTTGATATGGTGAAATACTTTATTCATATAAACTTTTACAGGCAAAAACATAAGGAGTCAAAATTTTTGAAAACAAGAAAATTTTGTGTAAATAAACTTTAACTAATAACCTTTTATTGTATACTTTTTGTGAATAAAGTTTCCCGAGATGTAAAATAATTGAAAAAAAAATTATAAAACGTCTTAAACAAATATGACACAAAAAACATTGCGTTAGATAGAAGACGAAGATTTTGCGCTTAATTTGAAATTTTTTATGGTAGAACCTCTCGCGAATTGGCTGCATAAAACTGTAAATTCACGAGAGTTTATTTACACGAATAAATTATATAAAACTTACGTGGTCTTTAAACGGTGCCACTAAATGTTGGAAACCTAAGTTATTTAGAAATTTGCTGACGTCATCTTGTGTCCAAGGTATAACTTTACTTTTGAATTTTTTATTGAGTGACTGTGTACAACCAGCCGGTATTTGAGTAGAAGATACAGGTTTTTTAGGAGATTCCGTAAATTTTACTTCGTTGCACGTGGCTAAAGTATAAAGAATATAACATATTTCTCAATTTTTCTATCGTAGTTTTCGTTATCTGGTAAAAAAAGATAAACAAAGATATTACGTCAAGTGTGATTATTAATTAAAAAAAAAGAAAAAAAAAAAAAAAAAAAAGAAAAGAACATAAAGCTAGCTGCTTGAAAAACAAAATAAAATAATTTAAAATTTAATCAAAAAATAGCGTTTATTTCATAGCGTATTGTTTAGAAGCGCATTAAGGCCATTGCCAAATTAAGATCCTGGTGTTCAATGTCATATATATATTATTTTCAAAAAGCCTGTACACATTCAGTGAACACCACGGTTTAAATCTTTGAAATTCGAACTTAAGTGTTTATAAGCTAGATTTTGTTGTAGAATTGAAGCAGTGTATATGAAATAGGAGAATGAAATAGCAGTGAGTAGAATGGAAAACCAGTGGGGAGAATCGTGTAGTATAGAAGGAAGACAAGGAAACAACTTGCATTTCCGCAATACAAAGTTTATCAAAATTTTTAATAAAAATTACTACAATGTTTATGGGTTCAATACCACTATCACCACGGTTTTGGTCTTTTTCTTGCATGCATTTCTATGTTGAATTCAGAATTAAAGTTTATTGGACTAATTCTCTTTCTGATACAAAACTAAATAACATCTACCTTTCTCGTCCATGATTTATATTAATTTTTAAAATTGCAATCGTGACAATTATTTTTCATGAATTTGTTTACATTTTCATGATGACGAGGCCTGGTTTCCATTATTGTAAATTACGAATTTTTTTGCTGGTAGCTGATATTTCTCCTCCGTAATATAAAAAAGAATACTTGCAAGAAAATTCGTGGAAAATAATATTCACTTTGAAACCCTTGTAAGGGAAACGGATGACCTTATAAAGGCGAACCATTTTAGTCCGGTGTAAAAGTCAACAATTTTATTGTACCATTGCAAATTTTGGTGCAGTAGATTCTGTGAGCTATTTTAAATCAAAATTTTATGCTGAATCCAAATCTGATTGATGAAAATAAAGCAAATTATGATTTCAAGAAAACGCAGTCATGTTGTACCTCTTTTTGAAGAAAATTTGAAGAAGAACTGAAATTTTCCTTGAATGTACTTTTTGTTTGCATTACTGATAAGCAGCTTAAAAATAAAAAAGTTATATTTGCGATATTAGCATGAAACAAAATCTATTCTGTCCCAAAAAATGAATTTGTTTCCATTGTTTTTAATATATCAACTTTATGTTGACAAAGAACGGGTCTAGAGCTAAAAACAAATGATTAGTTTCATAATAATAACTTAAAGAAAATATTCCCCGAGCAAAATGAAGTATAAAAATTGCTTATAAGAGAGAGGTGCTTATTGGGCGGAGGTTTTTACTAGATGTTTTATTTTAAGTAACTAATGTTAAGAAACTTTGAGTTTAAAAGAAAATGACAGCTATTAAAAAAAAAGAAAAGATGAAAAGAATGAAAACCAACAAAATTGAAAGCATACTTACACGAGACTATGTTGTTTTCTGTCCTCTTCTTTCTTTTAAAAGCCCTAATTAAATATAGCAGAAATATATTATTGTCTATCCAGACAACACAGCCAACATCCTAGCTAATACCAGCGTTTCAAAAAGGATTTTTAAGGTTTTCAATCAAAATCCAGAGTTTTTTCGCTATTTTTCGCAGTAAGACAAGTTTTACTGTTTTCATAACCTTAGGATGTTTGTTTAATAATTTTACAAGGAAAGGTTACAAGCGCCCCCTATGAAAACAAAATATTTTTTTATTAGAATTTCGTATAATGCTTACGTGATTGCGCCATATTGGTATCACTCTTGATGAATAACTTCTTTCAAAGAAAACCTTTATAAATTTCTAATATTATGAACTTGTATTTAGTATATCTACGAAACAGGAGTTGCAATAAGCATGGAGGTGAATCGAAAAAGTTACGCAATCATAAAAACGGGAAAATAAAGTGGACAAAGTTGTAAAAAATTAAAACTGCCGGTACTTTGGTAAAGCAATATAATAAATTAATGATGAATTAAAAAGGTTAAAAAAATAGGTCTCTGACAGTGAATAAATAATAGAATGGTCCATTTCTGTGCAAAGAACTGGTTACAGATTGTTTCCATTTTTTGTCACCTTCTTTTTATTGCCGTATATAAAAATTACTTTTTAATACGAATTACCTTGGCTCTTTGGGTCTTCCAATAGATTTTTGTCCCAAGCTAAGATATAAATGTTAAAATTTTTAAAATTAGCCAATTTAATAAATATAATAATAGAGTTCATTTTTACATTTTAGTTAACTACAAATACCATGATTAAACTCGTTATCACGATGAAATTCGGTATCATTATAAAACTGAGTATCATGATAAAACTCGGCATCATGATGAAACTCCTTATCATGATAAAACTCGGTATCATGATAAAACTTAATATAAAAAATAGTTAGAATTTCATGAAAATTGCAGGTAAATGGAGAAAAAAAATTGAATTGCCAGCTAGCTGGGAAGACGGGGATTGAGAAAAAATTTCCGTGTAGAATATACACCTAGGAGGAATCTTTTCCGAATACTATTTTTGATATTTTTTTTATAATTTAATAATACTCCCTCTGCCACTTTGGCTGATCAGGCCTGATATCCTGATATTTGTCCAGTTTATTTATAGTTTTAATAAAAAGAAAGATAAGCATATATGGATTTGAGTCAGGTAATGTATTTTCGGAACAAATAGGGTCAAAAAATATGTATATTAATAACTTTAAAATTCAAAATAAGAAGAAACACATACTCAAACAGCAAGCGTAGTCTCAGTAATAGCTATTCCGTAAAAATTGGATAGTTGGTTGCTGTTTTAGTTTTAAACTTTTACCATGAGCAATATAAAATTTAAAGATATCTCACAACTTACACAGTCGTGTAAAAAAAAAGTTATTATTATTTATTTATTTTTTTTTTTTTTTACATTAGGGTCATTAGGAAAACACTTCAAATTGATAGCTTTATCATTGTAGATTTAGTTTTTATTTAGGTCCTTACAAGAGAAGGAGAGCAGTAATGATTCAAAACATACAAACAGTTAGTTTATGCTGAAGCATTAAACTGCAAAAAATGCCGAATGCGTCTGGAGTTGAGCACCAAAATATAAACAAATATGGTAGCCGCATCTTTGGCAAATCATTTGATATTTATTGGGAAAAATGAAACATTGATTTAATAGAAACGAAATTATGTGTTAAAGTATATAATGTATTTACATCCACGGTTTCGAAATGTTCTGATATTTATAATAATTTCGGCTGCCGTCTATTATCACACGAGTAGAAACATGGAGATCGCTAACAAAATCTATCAGGCATCGGAAAATATTTTGACAACCAGAGAACAACACAGACAAGTAACAAAGCGAGCTTTGGTAAAATACACACAGCTAAAAAAAGTAGACTTTAATGTTAAATGGAATTCCACAGAGTTCAAAACCATTGGTGAACAAGTTATTTGGTTTAAAAAATATTGGACATTACAGCACAAACTTAGAACTAATTGGACAAAAATTTTAGAACCGTGCGAGCGATTAACTCAATGGAAATCTAACTATCCTTTGAGAAAAAAAGCTATGTATACATCAGTGAATAACATACGTCTTGTAATGGATATTCAACCAGCCGGGCAGTATAGCCGAATGATCATATATTCGTACGGCTTAACCAATAAGAGAAAATACTTCGGAGGCGATACTTGGAGAATATTTGTTTACGGGACAACGTCAGTGCCAGTCACAATAGTAGATCAAAATGACGGATCTTACGAGGCTAGTTTTTTAATAATCGAGGCTGGATTTTATTACATCGATCTCCATTTAGACTATACACTATGCGATGGATATAAAGACCCTCCTCCTTTATGGTTTGTAAATGGTAAGTATCTACTTGCACTTTTAATAAGCAGCGTGTTACTCACGGTGTTTCAAGGCCATATAAACTTGTATAAAGACTCATGATATTTCGATAGCATTTATACTCGAATAAACACAGAAGATTTTCTTCTAATAACTAATCTTTGGGACGTTTAAACACAAACAGGAATTTAATTGGTGATCCAAAACTAATATTCCAGGTATCAGTGTGGAAATGGCGCTACCTTGCGAATTTATGCGAGGCAACTGATTATATAGCTTTGGTAAATTATATTATGTATTGAGTTTGAATTTTTTTTTTATATATATATATATAGGTAACGCACAAGGAAAATATCAAAAACCAAGTATATTACCAGGTCACGAAAGGGCATTTTTAGAAGAAAAATCAAATGCTGATCTCTCCTTTAAAGTATCTAGAAATCATTTTTCAGTATACGGACGTATGTTCTTTATTTTATTGGTTATTGCTGTTATTTTAATTTTTGGTACTAATTTTTATATTGAAACTGCTTAAGAGGTTTTTTTACAAGTGTAAACAGGGTAAAAGGTTATGCATAAGAGAGGTTGCGTATTTTATATTGGATGTGATTTAAGGGCACCATGATTGTATATGTATGTTCAGGTGTTATTTTTGAGAGGGTTTTTACGCCAGTTCAATCTCCTTGGTTAGTGGGGCTTTGTTACGTTATCTAAACATTGAGCTAGAAAAAACACATAGAAATTAAGCAGAGTAATTACGTTCGTTTGAAAAATTCTGAGGTGATATTGCCTTAATGTCTTCTTCTTAATTTTTTTTTTAAAGACTTAAAACCGTATCTGAAAGAAATATATGCAATAAAACCTTGCTACATGTGGGATGGTTTTGGAAGATGGCTAAACGGAACGCAATGGCGAATGTATGAAACAGGTGTAAGCTCTTTTCTATTAGAATTTACAAGTACGAATTGATAATTAATTAGATAACCCAAGCATTTAAGGGTTAAGCCCCTCACCCTTAATTGAAGTATTACCAATTGGGGTTTGAAATATGAAACAATTTTATAACTTGAATGGTTAAAATTCATAAAAAAAAAATTCCAAAATGGCACAATGGTAGGACGTTTGACTACAGAGCTAAAGTTACGAGTTCGACTCCCACCTCTGGCGGAAATTTATTTCTAAGTACTCCAAGACCCGCCACGTGGGCCCATCTGGAAATATTGTCTCGGCAATTTGTTGCTTTCCCTCGTTAAATATAACATTCTCATTCTCTCTCTCATTTTACTAGGGATGATTCGGTATTTTACTTAATATTTCCAAATCGCATTTAGTGACAAATAATTTGTTATTTTGTTTAGCGCCGTATAAAATGAAATCGGATATAATTCATGAAAAAGGCAAAGGAACACTCTGGATATTCGGTGATTCTACAGGGGATTTTTTCTACCGCGTAAATATGAACACACCTCTATGTAAAAAGCTATTTTCGAAATGCAATAGAACATATAACTGGGTTTACAATACGCATGCCGACCTAAAAAAAGCCAAACTCGAAAATGACAGAAAAGACTTTAGTATTCAAAGAATTTTAACCGAGCTTCGTGAGGTAATACGAAGCCCTGAATTAGATAAAAACAGCATACTACTTTTAAACTATGGTTTACACTTTACACAGACAATTTCTTTTAGCAAGTTTAGACTTATGATCGAAGCAGTTATAAGGCTCATAAAACAAGAAGAGAAAACAAATCTACGAGCAAAGATTATATGGAAGACAACAACTGCGTTTCAAAAGTGGAAATGGGGTGATCCTAAATACGGTGGTAGATTTAGCATAGATAACCGATTCTTTACGTCACAGGTATTTGAAAGGTTTATGTAAGAACAGTTCGTAAAAACGAAAATATTTTTTTTTGCAAAATTTCCAGGCATAAAATCCAATTTCCATGTTTGGAAAAATGGGGTCAAATATGGGTAAAAAAAAGTATACGTCAAACGATATAAATTTTCTAAAAGTTGGCAAAAATTTATTAATCAGCTATGTATACCTCAGACACATCTATAACAAACTTATATTTAAGCGACGCAAAAGCAAATATATATATTGTGGCAGGTTCATATTTTGAAAAACGTACAAATATTTTTATTAGTCAGTTGGATTACACAAGCATTAATTGCTAGCATGAGTCATTTTGTTCTTGCATGACATGATATTTAAAAACGTTGCTTTTATCGAGGACTTTATAAAAAAACATATTTTCAAAATACATACTTTTATATGAACCGCAGTTTTAAAACAAATAATGTTAATTGTGGTGTTACCATTTTTCGAGGTATGTTAATTTTATTTCTAGAGAGTGCAGTTGTTCAATGCATACTCCACTTATCAGATGTGTGCAGCAGGTTTCGATGTATTGGATATATACCCAATGACCCTATCGTATCCTAAGGGAACAGGGAGTGTTAAGAAGCCATGGGACGCAGTACATTATGAACCCATTGTATTTAAAACAGTCGAAGATTATTTGTATAAATTCTTTAATGAAGATTGAGAAATTTGGACAATAATATAAATAACGCGTGGATTTCTTTCAAAGCATATATTTCTACTGCCAACTGTTAAAATCCTATTTTAAATACTTTTTTTTCCTATAGCTAGGAGGGATTGTTTGATCACATATTTATAATCTTCTCTGTACACTATCATAAAGATTGTTGGTTTTAAAAATAAATTGTTATAAAATTCAAAGCTTTTGTTCTTGTCTTCAAAACTTTTTATCTCCCAACAACTTAAATTTTAAAGCTAGAATGTATGTAGAATGTATCTATAGAGTAGCAAGAAATTTTCAAATCCTGATAATGAAAATATTACAAAAATAATTTTTTTTTTTGTTTGGTTCTTCGACTCTTTTATTTTTTCTGTAAAAAAAGCCAAAATATAAACAAACTTTAAAATATAAGCAAACTCTAAATTAAAAGCAATTATTCAGGTGGCGATTGTGCAGCGATATCTTGTCAATCAAATTCAAATTTCTATATCTCTCTTGTTTCACAAAGGAAAGAATCAAGCATTTCTCTATGATTTCCATTTTGCTTCTTGTTGCGCTTTTTTGCCAATTTCCAACTATTTTATTGGCACCAGTTACAGGATCGACAAGTTTTAGAGAGAAGTTTACTGCTAGATGGTTATAGCATTGATTCCGAGAGCATATGGCTCAAATTTTTGGATTGGGTAAAACCCCACGTTTTACAAAAACAAAAAACTTTATTGCTTGTCAGGCATCTCAGGCTGATAAGTTTAGTAATTCATTTTCGAAATAACTTTTCTTTCTCAGCCACTACAACACGCAATTATTTTTTATAACTATTTTGTCTGTAAGCTGTTGTCTGTCTGGGAGTTAGACTTGTGCAAAAAAAAATATTTGTCTATAAAAACTGCCTATATAACAAAAGACAACCTTTTTAAAACAAAGTTTAAACATATCTTGTATTTTTTTTTTTTTTTTTTCTTGGTAGGAATAACAGGAAAGTGCCAAATATTTGAACAATTAAGTATTCAAATATTACCCTTCATTTATTACAACATAACAAAAGCAATATAAGTACCGTTTATTTGGTATATTCGTTGTTGAATCAGGTAGAACATCTAAAGAGAATTGAAGTGCTTAAATTACTATAAAGTCCATAAGGCTTACAAACGCTAGGTGGCTTTGGAAAAGATATTTCTCTAAATCACACTAATAAATTATAAATTTATTTTCCTTACTAATTTGCTTCCTGCAAGCCTAAAAACAAATACGAGGCAAGAAACTAAAACAGATTTATAACTCTAAACTCGCCGCACTGAAATGCGACACATACTCCGAATGGATGATACCCAGTAAAATAAATGGCTTTATTACATAATAAATGCACCTTTCTGCCTTTGTTTCCTATATTTCTCTTTTTGATCTTATTGTTTGCAAAATCTATAACTTATTATTAGACTACTAAATAAAATATCTCGAACGTGATTGGTCAATCGCTGGAGGAGAGGAGGAAATAAAATATCAGTATTTTTAATTTTGATTGGTTAAAAACTTAAATACGTGATTTGATTGGTTAATGTGAAAATTAGTAATCATGAAGCGCCTTTTTACTTTTACAAAAATACAACCAAAGTGAATAAAAACAACAATGTCCATCTTAAAGCTAGTTTAAACTTTTAATACAATAAATTGTGTATTCCTAATGAAAAACTAATTATCGCGAGCGTACTCCAAAAAAATGGCACATTTTTTTTTTGTTTTTTATGCTTTTCTTAAATATTTAACTTGCCTAATTAAATATTTTGAAAAACTTGTATACTCGCAATATACAGACACTAAAATATATCAGATAATAATATACTTTTAGAAGAAAGTGTTTATTGAGATTCTTTTAAGAATAAGTAGCTATTTATTAAAAGATAACAAATCTTTAAGAACGTCATAGAAAACTATAAGAAATTTATCGAATCATAAGAAAATTGTGTCTAATAATATAAAAATAATATGAATAATAATATAAAAATAACAATAAAATTGGTTATTTTGTTTGAAAATCTTTTGCGGATCCGCAAATAATTGAATTTTAAAGTTTAAGTGTAATTATACCCTTTTTGTTATTTGTGCGTGTAGCTATAGATTGTTCTTCAGCTAGAGCGTTAGGTGCTAAACGATCAACAACCGGAGAAGACACACGGTTGATGTTTTGCATAGCGTAAGGACATCCATAACTCGTGTGGTGAGTAGTATATCTTGATCCTTTTATATGACCAATACCACGGCAGCCAATAGTGCCGCATAAAGAGTTTGTTTCTTTTCCACCTAAAATAATATTCATTTGAAGAATTTTAATCCAATAAATGATATAACGAAATTTAAGAAAATGCGAATAAAATTTAAAAAAAAGAGCCATAAAAATGTAAGCCGAACAGGAGCTCGAGCCAAGAAATTCACATTATCTACTTCTTCAAATTTTCGACAAACAGCATTAAATATTTACCGAAAACTAGGTTATTTAATATTCTTTCTGTATGTGGGTGATGAAATAAAATTAATTAAGTAGCCAATTAGGATGATTAATTAGGTGATTAAATGAAAAAGCTTTCAATAAATTTGTTTAATGTTTAATGACAGTAGTGGTACATTGTGGGTGATACATTACTTGCAAATGTCATTGAGTTAAGGAAATCGCTTTATTAATTGCAATTAAGTCTTAATAGTTTCTTACTTCGAGGTGGTTCTAGAATATGGCCAGTTTTTTGACACCAATTCACAGGATGTAAATCCACTGAATCGGTATCGAACCAAAAGTCATACAAAGGATCCCAACCATCGAAATGAATTTTGATTCTGTATTCTTCAGATTCAACCACAGTAGCTACCCGAACAAGCGACGGGTTTCTTGGATCTACAACTTCTAGTTTTTCCCTGACGAGAAACATAGGTTCCGTACGCTAAAGAAAATTTAAATTTATAGCTTCTTTCAGATGTAACTATTTGCATCATCTTGAACAAAAAACAAAACAATTTTTTAATAAACAGAAGGTATACTCAAGGGGACAATGTGATACAGAATTCTTAGTAGGCCTCTTATCGAAAACATAAATTTGATCCAAGTTACCCGTTGTACAACTTAGTGAAGTGCTGGATTAACTCACCGGCTTAAAATGTTCTTCTGGTGCTGCAATAGTATTTGTCTCAGCTAAATAATTGTCCCATTTGAATTTATTGAGCATTTCGTCTAAAAAAAAGTGAAATCTAATATAAATATTTTGCCATCATTTCAACTTAAAAGCTGGCTTCAGAAGTGCGGGAAATTCCAAGTAAAAAGATATTTTTATAGTTAATGAATAGCAAACTGGAAAGACCGTTATGGTTTTATCATTAAAATTAGCGTACAATTGGTAATTTTGATCCCAGCAATCCCATGTGCTGGATAGAAGGAGATTTCTTAGCGCATTAACTGAGATGTTAGAAAATTAATTCTCTCCTACAGCTATTATTAATCCACCCACCTGTTGGAGGTATAAGGGTGAATCCCATTTTCTCACACCACCCTACAGGGTGTATATAAGGACTATCATTTTTACACCAATAATCGTAGGAATCGTCCCATTCGTCAAAATGAACCAGAAAATGCTCCGCGATGACGTTATTTATCGACGCCACGCACACAAGGTCAGGGTTCTTTCTATCTATTGCTTCGAGTTTCATCCCAGTAGAAAAACATTCGTTAGGTGTAGGAAGCTTTCTGAAAAGATTATCAGGAGCTGCATCACATGCAGTTTCAGATAGGTAATCCATCCAGTTGAATGTACAACTATCCATACCTTCAAAAAGCAAAGCATGGCGTATTATACACAGATTTAAAAAAACTTCTGCATGAAAATACGAACAAAAGGCAGATAAACACTACCGTTTAAACATTTTAACGGTAGCACAGCATATTTAGAACATAGACTTCTGTCAAGGGCTTTTGAATTTTTAATAATTGAGAATTTTTAAAACTGATAACCAAGAAATGATAGCACTTACTCGACAAAAGATTTGCACCGCTGGAAAATTCATAAAAAATGATCAATTTCAAAAGTTTAAACACACGCACCAACGTACGTACGTACGCACGCACACACATACACGCACACATGCACAAATACACTCACACACATACATACGTACGTAAGTAGTCACACACATGGATGCACGCACACACACACAGGCACGCACGCACGCGCACACATATAGATACATATACACATACACAAATACACTCACACATACATACATACGTACGTAAGTACGTACGTACGTAGACACACACGCGGACGCACGCTCACACAGATATACACACATACACACACACATACACACAAACATGCACAAATAAACTCACACACATACATACG
>JAUZNK010012181.1:0-23322 GCA_035046665.1 Euphysa ruthae
GTTATCCCATTGAAATGAATGATCTTTTTCCCATGAGTGTATAGCGATTTTGTTAGATGTGTCGTATTTTTTGACTGTGCGCTTGTGTTCGTTAGTTCTTCTTTTTAAGGATCTTTTGGATTCTCCGATGAATGCAGAAGGACAATTTTGGCATAGAATACGGTAGATGATGTTGCTCTTTTAATCGATTTTGAGAGGGTCTTTTGGATGCGAAAGTAAATTGCGTAACGTCTGCTGCGAGTAGAAAGTTGTACTAAGTGTATATAGATAACTTTATCCAACACAAAATTTGCATCTTCACTTACATATTTATTTACATATTCACTTCAGTTCATTTTTTCTAAAAGTTTGAAAAAATTGAAAATTTTTCTCTTTTTTTTCCAAATTCACTTTTTTGGGCAAAATTTCAAAATATGAAAAAAGGTGGTGGAAACTCCTTGTAATGTTTATAAATTACAAAACTTAATACCTAGTATATGTTATGGTACTTAAGACATGAAAAAAAACAAGTAATATTTTCCGTGCAAAAATACCAAAAAACCATCTTCACACATACTCTGAGGATCCAACAAATAGTTTGGGTAATCTAACTCCATTTCTTGATGACTTGGCATATAAATTTAACACAAGTTACATTCCTGAACAGAATATTGCCGTTGACGAATACTTGTCATATGGATATGTATTGAAATATCGGGTATACCAAATAAGTGAGAACGTTATGGTGTTAAGAACTATCTACATGTGCTGTGAGAGTGAAACTGGGTATTTTTTTAGCTTCATAATATACATTGGCATGTATGTTCCAACCAATGTACCTTTTCTAAAATTGTTTGAGGATTACTCCACCTACTCCAAAGTTGTATTGTCATTGATTGGAGGGTTGTATGGCCAGTGTGACCTTAGATAATTTCTATACTTCTCCAGAACTGTGCTTTCATTATTGAAGAATTCCACTGATTGTTTTGGAACCCTTCGTAAGAAGAAAGGTCTTCCCACCGATTTTTTGGACCCGGAAAACGTTGAAAGGTTTGTGCATTGAATCCATGAAAAAATATTATGATGGCAAACTGATGATAATGCGTTGGAACGATGCTTATAAAAACAAAATCTAAAAAAATCTTTACCATGATTTCCACAAAATGTGTTAGAGTGTTTGAGGATAAAATCAATATTAAAACCTGATATAAGCAAAGATTATTAATGAAACTATGAGCGGTGTCGATTCATACCATATTCAATTCAGCCTAAAGGATTGAAATGGTACCAAAAGATATTCTTTACAGGCATGTGCGAAACAACCTTTGGTTATGGAGATTGTGACAAACAATTTCTCAAAGCGATGTCTATGGCAGTAACTTCCTCCTCAGCTTCAGTGCTACTGCTAAATCTTATTTCTAAAATCAAATCAAGAATATAAGTACAAATTTTTATATAAATATCACCAAAGTCAGACCAGTATCAAGAAAAGCTAGATGTATGTAGCTAGAAAAGTGGCTAAACAACAAACAAACAGAGCACCACATCAACACAGTCCAAGAAATCAGCAAACATGATATAAAAGATTGTTATAATCAAATAGAATTAAAAAATTACCTGAATTGTTATCAAAGTCACCATCGGAATCATTATTTAGATTGTTCACAAAGTTTTCCATATCCAAATCTCTCGAAGTTAGACTTTTTTAAATGGAAATTTCATTCTTAAAAACATAGTTGATTGGGGTTGTAGAGACATAGTTTTGCCACTTTGACTCAAATATTTGACTCGATTATTCAAAAATGCCTTGTGGTGTACCTCGGATCCTGTGAGAACGCCATATGACGTACCTCAGGAGTCTAAAGATTAAGGATTAGTTTTAATATGTGATTTGTAAAAATTTCTGCTTCCATTTGTATGTATATTTTTGCTCTAATCTGCTTGCTGTACTTTCTAGCATAAGTCTTTCCTTTCGCTCACTTACTCTTATGTAAAGTTGCTTAAAGATTTGAATGTGGAATGAGACACATCATAAAATGAGACACGATATAAAAATAACACACATGATAAAATTAGGTTGAATCCCTTATATTTTATAACTTTTAACTATAGCCATTTATTATTATCATTTCTACATAGAGTTAGAACTTCATATTCTTTCCAAATTTTGAAAAAAATGATCTATTTACTGTTATCTCACTTTCTTATAAGCTAAGAACTTCATATTCTTTCCAAATTTTGAAAAAAATAATCTATTTACTGTTATCTCACTTTCTTATAAGGTAAGAATAATTTGTCAGGTTCTTTTTAAAATAATGAACAGAAATACATCCAGATATTTTTAAAGAAATTTCAATCCAACCCATTTTAATCCCGTGTTCACGCTGAAACTTTTTTGAATGATGCTAATGAGCTTTAAGATAAGAAATATTCAGGCTTTCTGCTTAACATGTTGCTGAGATAAAATCGAATAACCACAGTGGGTAAAATCTACCAAGTGGTAAATAGTGTGGGATTGTTCTCTTTGAAAATCACTGATCAGCAATCTTAGATGGAATCTTTTGGTTGTATAGGTTAAAATTAAATTATGGTCAATATTAATATCAATATTAATATTAATATTAATATTTTTTCTTCAATTATTTAACCTCTGACTTTATCAGTTATTACTTCTCATCACAAAAAAGGTTAAATAAAAAGTTTTAACTATTCAAAACCAAGAAAATATATACATGTACATAATATATATTTAGATATATATATGATATATTTATAAGATATATTTATATATATATAATATATATTTATATATATAATATATATGTTTATGTTAAGTATAAGCTATGCATATCAAATCTTTCCAACCCTTTGGGATAAATAATTTCACTGTTCTAGATAAGTGTATTATGCTGTGAGCAGAAATATTTACCACTATTAGATTAAATTTTTGTCAAGGAATATTTCACAAATTCCATTGAACAATGAAAAGCACAAGAAGAAGTGATTTAGTGACAGTTGATTTGATTTCAATGTTGTAAGCAGGTTGTAAGTAGTTAATTGCAAAAAAAAAATGCTTTGTTTAGATTTTTTTTTTAAGTGGTATAAAGCTATAAACTGAAGTGTAATAAATTAGTGATTTGTCAACCTTTAAAAATGGAAATATGGTTTAGCTATGTTTATAATATAATGATTTTTCCTCTCATTAGTGATTTTGCTGACTAATAATTCTAGCCTTCAACTTAAATGTTCTGAAACCTGTGTGGGAAACAGTGCTATAAAATAAATCTTGTCACCTTTTTTTTTCATATTTCTGCTTCGATTCTGTGTAATTCTACCAGGTTTTTTTTGCTATTGTCTGTTGTTTGTTATTGTGAGAGTGTTCTTGGGCATCTTCACTGTAACAATTTGTACTGGTGCAATTTTGCATGCAGGCACACTAAGCATATATGTCAAGGTCAATTTTTTGCTGTTCCTTTTTTTAGAAGACATTATCAACTTATTCTTGCATGATACATTGGATGAGAAATTTTCATATTTATTTCTTGAACTTCTGTTGGTAACTTATTTTTGTAATATTGATTTTTTTTTTTTTTTCTTTTACTACAAAATACATACATTGTATAAAAGTGCAATGTTGTGATGTTGTAATTATTCTGTAAATTATGCTCAAATGGTTATTTAATCATTCTGTAAATTATTATTAATTTGCATTATTCAAGTTTCATGCCAATGTTGTTCATTTTTATTTATGAAATTCAGTATGTGAGCATGCTTAATGATTACCCTTTATATTTCCTCAATTGTGTGTGTTACAAACAGACATAACCAGAAATACCGAAGTGTTGTCACAATTTCAAAAAGCCTTTTTTTGGTGATATTTATTCAAAAATCACTCAAGGTATTAGGGTACTGGTATTGTTGTTATCAAATATAATTCAGCACATTTTTTAGAATTTGATTCATTTTTATTCTTAACATTTTCAAAGATCGGAAAAAACTAGTGTTTTGGTAAAAAGTAAAATTAAAGTAAAGAAATTAGAATAGGAAAAGTATAAGTCTTCCTTTATTCTAAAATTTTTTTAAGTTTTTGTTCTTTCAATTTCAGATACTTGTACAAACTCTCATAGCTATTGTTTTACTGTGTTTTGCTGTACCTTATATGGCAATTGCTGCTACAGGTTTATTTATTGTTCTCATCATTTTGTGGAGTTATTCAATTGACACACACCTGCAAGTTGACCAACAGTCTCTAAAATGTAAGTCTGTTCCATATGTAAGATAGTATAATCAATGTACTGCTTGTTTGCAGTCCTAGAATAGCCAACTTATAGCTACGAACAATAAAGGGGAAAAATTTATAAGGTTGTATTTACAGATGGACTGGAATCTAATAATATAATTTTAAAAAGAATTACCCACATTTTTTCATTTAACTATATCCATATTTTTGAATGAAAAAAATTTTCTTTTTGGTCTTAAGTCTGAATATACCAAAACCTGATAACAAATACCTTCAAAATCGATATACTCTGTACTATCATAGAAAATTTTATTTGCAAAAATTTTAACACCAAATAGCCCAGTACCCAGGCCCCTGAAAAAGTCATATTTGGTCAAAAAATAACATTTTATTATTTTCCTCTAGTAAATATCTTTTGGTTCTAATGAAATTCTTTATAAAGTAAAAAATATTCCTTCTAATAATTTTATAATGCTGACAATTTTTTAAATTGCGTCAAAATTAGCCTGAAAAAGAGCAGCTTTAATTCTTCTGAAAAAATTTGGCTTCTGTTTAATTATTATATTATATTAATTATGTTAATATATATTTTATTATTTATATTAACTTATTTATGATTCAACTTCATTATATTTTTTTCAAAATATAGTTACTTAATGTAATTAAATCAACTATTATAGTTAAATTTCTTTTGAAACTTAATAATATTGTTTGTTCTATCAAATTTCATTTTTTCTTCAATTTCAAACTTTTGGTTATTTTTTATTAATTAATTAATTAATTTGATTAATTAATTGAAATTATTGCCCTTTTTAGAAGCATGCGTATGTTCATATAATTATAAATTGTGTATTTTATAAATATTTATTTTGAGTATACCGATCCCGGTAATTTATTCAAATATTCAAACTTGGGAATATAAAATTTAATTTGTTTTGATTATCTGTTTTAAAACCTTTGTATTTTTTAACAATGTATGTGCCATAGCCATAGTAGTCTTTGTTTAGTACTCATGCTCTTTAAGACAGTTTTTGACTGGTAAGCGGCATTTAATGGATTGGAGACCAATTTTATTAAATTCTATGTAAAATTTTATTTAGGAAATTTTTGGTTGTGATTTGTAAATGGTTTGACTGCTTTTTAAAAAGTTTTGAAAAAAAAAACATTTTTATGCTAGCTGAGAAGAGTAGGCTCTCAATAAATGTGCTGATGATAGCGAGGGTTTAAATTCAATTATTTATGGGTTTTCAGACTTTTTTGAAATTAAAACCTTTTGCTTTTCTATTGATAAAAATGGTTTTTTTTTCTACTCCTACAGTAACTGAAGACATTTTTCTTGGTTTTGGTATAAATAAATGGATAAAGAAGACACTGTACTTTCTGATGGTTTTCATTCTTTCTTAAAACTTACAGCTTTGACAAGACTCGATTTGAAATGCCATACAATCCAACTGAGTTAGTCTCTTTGGACTTTTGCTATTTTAAAAAATATTTACGAGTTGATATGTTGCTTATGACTTTTGATCTTACTTGAAACAATAGCTTGCTCCTAACTCAGATTTATTTGTATTCTATTCATATACATAATTACCTTAAATATGGTGTTTGAATATGAATAAAGCCATAAATTTCTTATTTATTTTATTGCTATCGGTTTATTGGGTTATTGTTAATGATCAAGTCAATTACAATAACAATGAAATGAGTAAAAATTTATTGTTATGGTGGAATTTTGTTGTCATTTCTGGTTTTTTTGTGTAATAATTCAGTCTGAAAGGGAAGAATTTCTGATTTTTTCTTGGAGTAAAAATTTAACTGTTCTTTGAAAAACAGAAGTTGTAAATTGGTTTGACTCTAGATTTAAGAACCTATAATTTTGAAATAATTCCTCTATCTATCAGCAATGCCTAAACTCATCCAGAGACCACTTGATGAATTGGAATTTGATTACAAGGATCACAAGAAGGCTGTAAAACAAATACAAAAACAATTTTGAGCTAAAATTCAATCAATAAAATGTTCAACTCTTCAGTTAATAAGAAATCTTTGAACAATGTTGGGAAGAAATTTAATCATCAAAAATGAAAAGTGACATTAATCTACGTTTGCAATCAAACCATTGAAAGAAAACATCACAACAAAAAGTGGCTTGGCTTCAAAAATTGAGAAACGCGATTAAGTTGTAACTGTTGGCAAAACGAAAATCTTTTCCTAATAAGCCATACAGAGTTTATATTGTAATAACAGAGGAGTAATTTAAAACAAGATATTCTAATCACAAAGTATCTCTCAATTTCAAAAATTATTGGAAGAAAAACTACTCTTTACACATTTACAGAGTGTGCCAAGAGGGACAGTGTGTGAAGGAGTATTTTTTGAAGTTTATTTAGTAATGAAATAAACTGCACCTGAAAGTATAAAAGACTTTGTTAGAAATTTTTTATATCCATTTCAAGTGAAGCAATATTTGAAATAATGAAATAATTAGCTGTCTTTGCATGAAATAAGGTAAACTGAACAAAAAATAGACAATTTTTGGTTTGTAATACCTTCTATATGCCATTTTCATTTTTTTTTTAAATGTGTATCTTAAGTCATGAAAACACAAACATAACATGAAAAAAACTAAAATCTAATTTCTAAAAAGGAGGGAAATGAGTCAACCCACAATATGCCATCAAGTCACCAAATTTTTAGAGTATTTTGGACAAAACCTTAAAAATTGATTTCAAATACATTTATTTGCAAAGAGTTACAAACCTGGGGTCTATTAGTCTTTAAAATATACCCTTTGGGCAAATAGGATCAAACAACAGAAGTCTGTCCAAGCCTGCTCCAGAAATGAAAAATAGTTTTTTAAGGTTTACTAACTTTTTCTAGTGTCCCTTTGGAGCCCAAGAATGTGGAAAAATTGATAAAAAAGGATCAAAAATTTAAAAATCATATTTTTACACGTAAGTGAATATCAAGGATATAAAAATGAGTCAAGTACGTTGTATATATGAGTCACAATCGATTCTCTTCTGAAATAGATTGATGGTTTCACCAAGCATTATAAAATATAATATATTTTAGAATGCTTGGTGAAACCATCAGTTATATAACATATAAATATCATAACACTGTTAATAATACTAATAATACTAAATAATAAATATTATAAATATTATATTATTACGATTATCTTCGGATTTTTAAAAAAATTTTTTTTTTTTTAGGAAATTTTATTTCTAATAAGTTCATCTTGTTGACCATTTTGAAATTATATAACCTAATTAATGAAATTACATAGACCCAGTCTCCAGGACCCAAAACATGCTCATTGATGCTTATTAATAACACTAACCACAAATAACTATACCCACAAAGATTTGACTAATTGGTGCATTTATAAGAAACCTTAAAAAATATAACAAGAAATTTGGAGTACTGGGGCATCGATCCCGTACCTTCTGCATGTTAAACGAGCGCTCTAAACGTAAAGGTAATATAATTATAGAGATAGCTAGACTTAAATATATACTATAATTATATAGTAATGGGAGCTCTATGTACACCAGAACCAAACCCGTGGGCCCTTTAGGAAAATTAGTTTAAAGCTATTTGTTGGCCCCATGTTAAAAATACAAATATTTAAACTAACTAACTGTTAGGGTGAAATTTAATTTCTGTTATTTTTTTATAAAAAAAAATATATGTTATATTGAAATATATATTTAAGCCTAAATGTTTAAAATAAGAGAACTGAATCACAAATAAATTTAGCAGCCTTGGGTAAAAGGTTGAACGCATCCTGCTAAGGAGAGATTTGATCTCAAACATCACACTACTACGTCGTGTAAAATGATGTAATGTGATTAAGTTTTAATTTTTTATACATTTAGGCTCAAATTAATTGCATTATTTTTCTAGACATCTAAGTGACAACAGATTCAGAATAGGTATTTTCCTATTCTGTATCAACACGCAATAGATCTTTTATGCATGCCTAACAAAAGTGTTAACAATTCTACCATCAACGGTGCGTAAATCTTCAAAAGTGGTACACCCTTTAGTATGTGATGATAAAAAACAAGTAAAATATAATTCATTTATATCAGGAATGGCTCAAAACAAAATATTTGGTTAATTACGTATTTTATCACCCCCTCTTTTTCTAGCATTCCATTTATAATTTTTGAAAAAAAAATGCGCAAATTTTAAAACTGGCGGGCATCTATATTTTCTGAATTTAATTTAAACTATGCCATTAATGTTGTCAGTTTGTTATCTACATGGCTCAACACTTGAAACTATTCTTCCTCTGAAATAAACACAGTGTCCTTTTGAGAGATGAAAATTTAGGCAATAAACAGAATGTGACATTTTGTTCAAACCAAATTCATATAATGCCATATTGATTCTGGTGTGCTGAAGTATCTACAATATAAACAATTAGTAAGTGCTGGAGAATACAACTATTATTACCTGGATGTTGCATTCTAAAATTTAGAGTTGCATCAGCATTATAAATATATAGTTGATGATAACTCGGTGTTGTGTTATTCTTTGGTCTTAAATTACCAACACGATGACAAATTTGGTCACAGACCTTAAAACAGTATGGACCATAATTTGGTGGTTGCGCATTGTTGGACCCTAAAGAAGCAAAGGACAATGATGCATTGTAATTACAAATGAATTTTTGAAAATTTTCATTTGCAGCTCTAAAAGTCTATCATCAATATTGCCTGTAATTAAATCATGCAATTCTGCTGGAGATGGTGCCAGTATTTCTAAAATTACTTTCCCCTTATGACATAATTTAAAATGAGAATCAGCATTAAATTTAAGAGCATTGCAAAAGTTACATTCCTGGTGTATTGCACCTAGATAAATAGGGTCAGGAGGTATGTAACTCGCACAATCACTTCCAATGTGGCATGCAAAATTGCATGTATCTGTTCTTCTCTTTGAGCATGTCTAATTCTATTTAATTCCCTTCGACTTTGAATATGAGATGGAGAACGCCGTCTTTGAATAGGAGGAGCAGCAGAAGGGATCATATGTGGAGGAGGTACGGTATGAACTGCTGGGTAAATAATAAAACTTTTCATTTTTAAAAAAAAGAAAATGGAAAAAATACCTTTCAAAGAATTCACTTTAAACCGAACAAACCAGACCATTTGCATAAAAACGACCAATCAAAAACGTATGTTTGAAATAACAAACCAATGGACTGATGGGAAATCGCTACTTTATAAGTGAAATAACAAAGAGAAAGAAAGAAAGCCAATTGACTTATTTCGTTTAAATCCAGGTATCAGGGTGCTTGTACCAATGCTATTATTATAGAGATTTTTTATCAAAATCTAGTGATAATTTTTTTTTTAACTGCATATCTTCAACTTTATTATTTTTTGAGCTCAGACCCCGGAACGATTTTTCTTTCAATTATTTTGCTATGCTGAAATTTTTTTTTTTTTTTTTTTTTCTTTCAGAAGTGAAAAAATTGATTCTACTCATTGGTTAGTTTGAATATGTAATATGGCCCTGGAAATTTCTTGCTCCTGGGCTCAGCTCTGAAAGATGTGAAAGTTATTTGGGACATTTTTGGTGTTTTCTCGAAACCCGTTGATTTGAAATCATTAATTTGAAATTTTGGATGTAGTTTATGGACCATAAAGAACTTAACATAAAGAAAATTCTTGTCCTAAGTCCTATGTCCTATCTTTTTTATATACAGGTGTTTTTTACCTCTGAGTGAATTAGTTTCATCCTTAAAGAAAGCTTTAAAATAAATAGATATCTTTTATTATAGATTATAAGGTTATGGTTATTTAACAAAAAAGGTGCTTTCAATATTTAAGCAATTCATTTTTTAATTGTAGTATATCCGATATTATACAAGAAGTTGCAAGCAATATTTGAAGGAATGGTAACAATCCGATGTTTTGGTTTATCTCCTACCTGGTTAAACGATCTCAACAGTCATATCGGGAAATATATGTTTTATAATATGTTGCTATCAAAAACTCATTGTTGTGTTTCTCAAAGAATTGGTGTTATGACATTGCTAATGTCTTTGTTTGGAACATTCGCTTCATTGCTGGCTGTTAAATATTCAGGTTTTTTTATATAACATAACTTATAGAATGAGCTCATTATAGAGAAGTGGGAGTAGGCTAAGAGGGAAGGGGGTCTGAATCCCATTTACTATATTTTCTTTGATAAAAAATTGAGCAATTTGATTTGGGTAATAGATCGATTTTTCCTTTAAACTTGAGGACCATATAGGGAATTTTTTGATCTGTGGTCATCTATAAAAAACCTGTTTTTTGGTACTGGGTCCAACTATAATCATTTCAAAATTTTGAATTAAGTCAGAGGACCATAGAGAGGGGGACATCTTTTTCAAAAAATGGCCACATACCAGTCTCGTTTTCTTTCTGTTTTAGAGTCCAAATATGATAACTTCAGAAATATTTATTCTTTTGAATTTTCTTCTTTTTTTTTTAATTATGCATTAATTTGAGGACCTATAGCTGGAAATAGTGAAAAATATCAGGTCTTCTACAAGTTAAGTATTTTGCTATTTATCACAAGTCCAATAAGTTTCAGGAAAAGCAAAAAGCATTAATATCGTAGCTTAAGTAAACCAAGGTTATCACATTTTTATTGTGATGGATTTGAGTGATTTGAGCTTTCTTTCTAGAATTTATATACAATTAAATTATTTTGAGTTAAATTATTTTATTTTACAAGGCATTTATTTTAATTAGTTCTTTTGTTTTTTGTTACTAAAGGTCATTTTATTTTTTCATTATAGATTCATCTGTTAATATTGGAGTAGTGTCAATTAGTTTGGCTTACCTTCTATATTTCTCTGCATTTGTGGAACAATGTTTGTGTAAAGCTTTCGAATTATCCACCCAGGTAATCTTCTCAAAACTTAGGATTTTTTTTTAAAATGCTGGACTTTTTGACAAAACAGTGATTTGTTTCAGTTTTTATTTTTTTTTTTTTTTAAGCCACTGAAGAGAGGTTTAATACTTTTCAATGAAGATAAAATGAATTTAAAATATTTTATATAACTTATAAAAATTGAATCCCTTCTGGTGGTTTATCGAACATCTTCTCGTAGTTTATTAAACAAACTTTTTTAGTGTTAGAGAACAGCAAATGAAGATATTTCGAACAACTACTATAGTTCAGGGAGCTCAGCAAGTATTGTAGGCTTTTTCATCCCTGATATATAGGATTTTTGAAACAAATGGTTTTAACAATTTTGACAAATTTTGATAGAGAATTGAATAAATTCTTCCCTATGAGTTTTTTTTATATGAGAATTCTAAAAGATTTTTGTGGGTCGAATGATTAATGCTAGTAGATTTCTTAGAAAAAGCCTATTGACACTTTCTTTTTTGTCGTAGCTTGTTTCGATCGGAAACATGATGAAGTTGACAACAGAAGATGTGGAGGAGAACAACCATGGTGATGATGAAAACTCTTCACTTTCAGATATGTGGCCTAATTACGGGTTAGTTACTGCAGAAGGAGCCTCGTATACACATCATTGTACTCTGCCTTACGTTATCAGAAAGATGTTCTGCTGTATAAAACCGAGTGAAAAGGTGAAATTTAATAAAAGCCAACTTTAGATGCTTTTATGGTTTTTTTACATCACATACTATCTCTTTTCTTAATATAAAAGTTTGTGATGAATTACTTCATGAAAATATTTTTGATAGGTTTCTGAAATGTGTTAAAGACCAGATATTTCTGTTATTATTTCAAATGTCTGTTGATTGTGACAAAATTAAAAAAGAATAAAAAATTTTATAAGATTTGTTTTTTAGATTGTCAACATTATAAAGGAAGTATAAAATCTCTAATAACTACATACATGATGTAAATGTATATGTAGATTGACACAATATATAGACTTCAAACAGACCCATGACGACTTATATATTAGTTTAGGACCTGTATGACTTATATATTTCAGTCATCAGTAACTGCAAATGTCTTGTGTACACCCTGCAACTGTTGTCAATAGTTAACAATTTGTCAAAATCTAAATAAAATTTGTTGTAGATTTTCTTAGTGCCTTTTTCTAAACTGTTTTCATTCATTTTCTTTTTAGAACAAAAACATTCAGGTCAGAGGGCAAGGAGTTTCTTAGGCGTATAATGTCCCACACAGTTTCTGGTTTGCCTTTTACAAATACTAATAATATGATTGGGAAATGACAGTTTATTATCAATTATTACACCTAACAGTTCTACCTAGTTTTTGGCAACAATTCTTTTATTACATATAAATAAAGATAAATCTATACTGTTTGTTTTTATTCCAAGGAACATCAGTTGGAGTTTCGAAGAGTTTGTGACAAGGAAGTTTTTAGAAAACCAACTGCATATGCAGGTTAATTCATCTCTAAGTTTACAGATAACTGAATTGACAGGCATTTCACAAGCATATATGGTGTTATCATCAGCAATATTGTATATTTCAGTTTCTTTGAGGAAAAGAAAAAAATTTTTTGTAAAAATATTAAATAGAATAGCACCTAAAATTGAGCGTAGAGAAACTCCAGAATTTACCTCAAGCCACTTACTAAATATATAAATATTATCTTTACTCTCTGTTTTTGTCCTTTCAGATAACTCTTCATAAAAATTAAACATGTTAGATACAATCATAATCCTTAGAAAGGACAATAAGAATTGTAGCTATTATCCCCTTGTTGTCCAAGCAACTTTACCACTTTTGCGAAAGATTTAATAATGCAGTTTTTTGCATAGAAAAACTTTTGCGAAAAATACAAAGAATATTTGAAATACGATCTTTAAAAAAGTCATTTATCAGTTCAAAAACAACTCTTTCCAAGACTTTTGAAATTTTAGGCAATATAATAATTGACCTATAGTTTATTTTATTTGAGATATGCCCTTTTTTAAACCCAGGTAAAACCTCAGCCCATTTCAACTCACCGTGGAACTTGTTGTTGTTAATTGCTGTATTGATGCTATCTGCTAGATAACTAAAACAAGTCGAGTTCAAGAATTTAAGCGCTAAAATTAGTATACTTCCACTTTTTTTTTTTATTTACTAATGACATTAAAAACTCTGTCTTGTTCAATATGTTTAAAATTAATAATTACAAGGAAAAACTTCCCTTATTTTTAAAACACTAGAATGGTTAATATATTCTGGGAATAGGCTATCTCCAACATTATTATAGAATAAAGTAGATTGCTGATAAGATATTTTTAGTTCACTTGAAATATTTCTATTCTAAACATTAAATATTTTAGCTATATCTTGCTCATCCGTAATTAATAAGCGCTCATTAGTAAGAAAATATTTTTCATCTGATATACTACACTTTTTTGATAGATATTGTTTATATGCTTTCTAGAAACCTTTTTTATCTGTGCTGATGTCTTTTGTAGAAAAAAAAATTTTTTTTTATTCAGTTTTATTAAGGTTACAAACAGTTATAAGTGTTTTTAAGAATCGTTTTAAAAAATGGTTTATCATTACCGCGAACGAACTTTTCTTTAAGAGGAGCATGATTATTTAAAACATAATAAACTAGACTAAAAAAAATTATCGTCATAAGAATTAGAAACAACAAGTGGTGATTACATTACATAAAGGATCAAATATCAAATTGTAAAAATTTTTATTCTTTATAGGTTGGTGTTGTAGATATAAATGGAACTGGAGGAATCTCTCTTGTTTCCATGCTGTTTCGTTTAGGCAACCTCACAGGAATTGTTCGTATTGATGGGGAGTCCATAACAGAAATATGTCTTAATCGTCTAAGAAAATCCATTTCATTTATTCCTCAGGTTAGTAAATTACTCATCTGCTGAATCGTGAGGGTATGGGCGTAGTTACTAGAAAATTTTTTTCTGTTATAAATAAGGGCAGCCAGTATTTCTTTTTAAGAAGGAATTATTAAACTTTTTTTTTTCAAAAATGTGTTCAATAATTATTTTTTTTTTTGGTACCATTTTGCAACGGTTTAGAGATTTCTCAAATACTTAGCTGGAAAACATAACTCAGATTTTATTACTAGTCTTTACTTTAAAGATCATTTTGAATCTCAGAAAACGGAAAAAGCAAGTTAGACTTTTGATTGCAATTAAATTTCCAAGTAATCGTTTCGGCCATAGCAGTATACGCTGCACCGTTCTGTTATATTTCATTATTGATCTTAGTTGCTTTCATCATTTCAACATGACACAACAGGGCTGAGCAAAAGTTATTGTAAATTCCAAAGAAAAAGATTATTAATAATCAAAGTTTATCATACAAAATAAAAACACAATTAGAATAACATTACTTTAAATCTTAAAATGAAAATATTTGGTCTTTTATAACAATGCTGTACCGTATACACTTAGACTAAATTCTGTTTGAAGAATCCTGTCTGCAAAATCTACCACATACGACAAAAATTCTGGCGCATCGCTTTGTAATTTGACCAACATTGAATAATTGGGCCTGATTAATTGAATATTTTTAGACACATTATACTTTCAAATATCATTTTTATATTTCTTAAACACGGTTTTATTGATGATATCTTTGATTGTCTTAGAAAAGACTGATAGATGTGTCTTTTGCTGTACATATTGAATAAAATAAGTAAAGTTTCCTTTTACGCTGTGATTTGGAACCTAAGATTTTTTTTTGTCAAATTTGAAAACAAAATAAAAGCACAATTTTTCTTAAAATTGATCAAAACACAATATTTAATACATTAATGTGGTCATTTAACATTATCTGTTACTTTTCAATAAATAACACTTCACGTACTTGTCAAAAATTGTTTTTTTAGCACCCTGCCATTTATAATGGTACCTTAAGAAGTTATCTTAATATGCTTGGTTGTTTCACAGATGCTGATATATGGGAAGCTCTTGAAGAGGTAATAATAATATATGACCCAAGAATCTCGTATATCTGTGTCTGTTTGTTCACAACATATTTTTCCAGAGTTTGTTTATTTATTTTAGATTTCTTATTTTTTTGAATTTTGTTTGAAATTAGAGATCATCTGTCAAAAGATTGAAATGTAGTTTCAAAATGATGTTATTTTCATAAAGTTATGTTAGGACCCTTCATAATGTTTTGATGATGTAAAATATGACTTAATTTTGGCAAATTTTTTTCCTTGTCTTTTTTTTTTTTTTTAAAGAAACTTTATTCTGATTCTAAAAACAAGGTCAAATTTAGTTTGAATTTTTCATTTTTCTCTGAAAATTCTGCAAAATATTTCCTATGATATATTTCTATGAAAATTTTATTCGTATTCAGAGAAATTTTATCAGTTATATTGATATAAGAATGAATTCTTACCATACGTAAGTGAGCTCAAAATTCGTATTATTATTATTATTATTTTTTTTTTTTTTTTTTTGCGCCTAAGTAACGTAAAAAAGAAAGAAAAAATCTGGACTGGTGGTCACACCTAACTAGGTTTTATCCCCAACAAAATGTGTTTCTGAAAGGTATTGCAAAAAGTCTGTTTAGTTTAAGTTTGCTATAAACATACGATGGCATGAATTGAGCCCTACGAATCCCAAAAACCAAAATTTATAATTTTGTCTAAACTTTTTGTATAACATTGATTTTATCCTTTATCATCTAGCAAATATCAAAAAAAAAATTTTTTCTGGGTCTTAAACCGGCTGTAAATTAACCCTGATTTTAACCTAAGTATTGTGGTCTTGTAAGTTTGTCAAAAATTACCCTATAATTTTTAGTCAAACTGGTATTAAAAAACTTGATTTTGATCTAAATATTTTGTTTTAGTATCTTTGTTTATGAGGTAAAATACCGCTTTTAAATTGAAACAATAAATGCAATATCTTATTTGGACATGTTTATTTGGGCTGCACTCATTTTGTATGCACAACCTAGCTGGGAATTCTCAAAAGCCATGTAAAGAAATAGTACAAAATAGGAAAGTTTGAATCTTTTTCCGCAGGTTGGTTCCAGTTAAAGAAGACCCCAGTTAAATAGTAACGTTCAGATCAAGCAAATATAGCAATTCCATAAAAATTTAGTTCATTTACCTCTTCTTGATCCTGCTTAGAATTAATGTTTTCAAATTTATTTAGCTTCTCTTACCAATAATTTTTTATAGGTACAACTCAAAGATTTGATCTTCGAGTCACCTCGAAAGTTGGATACAGTCATTTCCGACAATGATCGATTATTCAACCTAGGCGAGAAACAATTACTATCATTAGCCAAAGCTATTTTATCAAAAACAAAAATCTGCATCCTTGAAGAAATGGAAGATGCCCGGTAAGTACTTTAAATCTATTTGCGTTCATCTATATAATTTTTAAGTTGACTTTATTTAAAATTAACACTAGAACACTAGATTTAACACTAGAACACTAGATTTAACACTAGAACACTGGATTTAACACTAGAACACTTCAGGATACACACCACACTTTTTCTTTTCTTTTTTTTTATTTCTTTTTTTTTTTTGAATTCTAAAAATATTTTCACTTCCTTTTTTCTGAAATCATATTTATATTTCTAATAATCTGGAAATGATATTAAAAGGGATAATAATAATAGTATTTCTAATAATCTTGGTACCTTGAAATAATTTGTAAAGTGTGGCTTTTTTTTCTTTTCTTTTTTTTCGATTTGTTTAATCGTATTAAAATGTCGGCTAAGTTGCTATGCTAAAGCATACACAAAAATTATTATTTTTTAGTTATGTGTAAAGCCTAAACTTAGAAATTTTTTTTTTCTTACCATTTGAGCATGTCATTCTGTGCAGTGCGATAAAAATTTAATGAAACCAGATCAAATTTATCTTTGGGTCAAAAATTTTTGTTTGCCAAAATAACACTTAACAAATTTTTGTGGTAATAAAAACTTGTTAAAATTTGTTTAAGCTGATAATTTGTTCATAACATTTATGCGTCACTCTATTACCTTACCGTGGTACCCTGGAGTCAAATTTAAGTTCTCTGGTGTCAATCCTGGATATCTTGAAGTGGAAACCCTGGGGTGACCTGAATTAAATCTCAGAATTTTGGTAAAGTCCTTAGGCTGAGATAATTTTTCTTTTGTATTGCTCAGGTTTGAATTGTTAGTAAATTTTTGAGAGTGGAGATTTTCGTTTGACATAATTTAAACTTTTGTTTGTGATTTGGAGTTGACTTGCGGGAACATTTATGTTGTATATTTCCACACCCGACTGCTTTAGTGAATTTCCCTAACCCTAGGCTAATTTTGGTATTGAGTTCCTCGTTATGTTGGTTGCGTTAACAAAGGGCATTTAAAATATGTCTATATACTCTTACTAGAAATGATGTGCTGATACAAAACGTAATCCGTAAATGTTTCAAAGAATGTACGTTTATAACAATTGCTCGACGTTTAAATACAGTAATGGAATGTGATCGCGTGATGGTATAGTATTTTCATTGTATTTCATTGACTCATTAGGTGCAACCCTGAAAAAAACTTTCAAATCGAAAATGAAATTTAAAACTTTGTAAATTTTTCTTTGAACTGTTTTATAAGGTTAAGGCAAATTTCACAGATTGCCTTTTGGGGCTTTTTATGGTGAAAATTTTTAGATTTTCATTTGACATAAATTAAAATATATTGTTTGAGCCCATTAACAAAAAAAAAACAAAGAAAGAAAGAACTTTTTCAAAAATATCTTTGCTTGCTTTTTTCTCATGAACCAACAAACTTCCTACAACGTTTAGAAATAACAAATGAAAATTTCCTGAGAACAAGTTTAATGAATGGACGGAGGAACCAAAGGTTCAAAAACGTGTATTTAAAAAGGTAAAAAGTAGAAAAGCTTCTACATCGACCCTGAGATTTTTAATGATAAACTAGTGTCAAAATGGCCAGTGTGGAGCTCATAACCATAGATTTCCCATGGTTCTGTTATAAACTCTTAGCAGCTAAGCTAATTTTTGGTAACCTTATATATTTAAATTACCATTTAAAAAATTTTTTTAATACCGGATATCTGTTTTCAAAAATTCTTAAGTCGTTTAATAAGATATTTAAGAACTACTCTTTAAGAAAAGGGTTCGATAGTGAGATAATGTTTAATTTGTTCTGTCATAATTTATAAAAATAATTGGGTTAGTCACTATTTTCTTTAAATAATTTTTCTAATATATGTAAAGTAAAAGTTTGGAACTAAATTTCCTAATTAGTAAAAATGTAACTCATAAAAGATGTTTGATATATTTTTATATTCGCACATCCTAATTTTTGCCATTTCATGAAAAAAAAATGGCGAAAATGGATTATCGAGTCTTTTAAATAATACTCAGGTAATTAATTAGCAAGTTATTTTAATTAATGATAGGCGGCACCTAATGAGCATAAAATTTTGGCATTTCCAGTAATCAACTTAATTCAAGTTCTTGTTTTTTACACGAGAAAATTTTGATGAGATCAACAAGAAAGTTTTGATTTTATTTTTTTAGATTTTGGATAATGGTAAGATTATCGAATTCGAAGAACCGTTTGAACTCTTAAAACAACCCAAAAGCTTGTTTCGTGGGCTTGTTGATCAAGCCGGACAAAACGAAGCCAAGCATTTGGAGATATTAGCTGAAAAAGCAAAGAAGTTACGCCACTTGATGCTCTTACAAAATCAGATCGCATATCCTGGTTCAAAAATCACATTTTCACGTGATAAAGACGAGTTGTTACAACATTTTGGAGATAACGTGATATACGAGACTCATCTATGATACTGTAGATATGATTGGATCTTTATCAGACATACTTCTGATCGATGTAAGCACTAGAGATAACAATATAGATAGATGTATGAAGCACGTTTTACTTTAGATATACTTTTTATATGTGTTGGTTAGATCATCTTTTCCATGATATTATTTATTTGTTATTTATTGCAACTTTAATGAAAACGGTATTTTTATTGAGGATTGGTTTTCACATTTAGAATATATATTTATTTTTTGATTTATTTGAACAGTGAATATGATATTTTTACAAATTGATTTTTACATTTAGGAAATAGGCTTTTTTTTATTCATTGATTTATTTATTGATTTCTGCTTTTAAAGATGATATTTTTATAGCTCATCTGAAAGTAATTAGCTATATGTTTATTTAATTGTTTGAAAATTTTGGACGAACTAATATTTTTGAAATCTATCTTTATTTTGTTTGAAAATTTTGGACGAACTAATATTTTTGAAATCTATCTTTAATTGGCTAGAAAATTTTCGTTTAAGAAATGCAGGTTTTACATGTCACCAATTAGTTCATAACTGCGTTTTTTTATCGCCATACTTTACCTACTCTCAATAATCCAGGATAATTGAAGTTGACCCTGGAACAAATTAGAAGCTTAAAAAATACATTATATACCGTTAAAAGCGGAATTTTATGTCAATAACTCACATCGTACATCCTGAAACTTTGGAGAAAATTAATTTTGCTTCCAGGAATAAATCACTTGCATATTTGCTTAATAAAAGAAATTGACAACATATTTTGATCATTTGCTGTGGACAAATTTTACAGATAAGGTTGGTATAATTTACAGATTGGATTACATAAATAAAATTAAAGACTAATGGATTGATTGGTTATCTTGTCGAAATCCAGGTATGATCAGATTTTTCGCGTGAACTCAATTTCGCGAAACGTTGAAATCATTCCTATATTTACTGTTTTTTTTTTTCACTGAAAATTTTAACACAACCGCCTTACTAATTCATTAAAGGTCGAAAAATAACGCGGTAAGGTTGAAAAAATAAGGAACAAAAGCTTGATCATTTTCTTTTTATAGTCAAAGTCAATGTAAAACATCTTCAAACACATTTTTATCGTAATCTTCTCCCCAGTCAGAATCATCAGAATCCACTTTTTCATTTGTAAAAGACATTAGATACTCCTAGGTAAGATAAGTATATTTTCCAAATTTAAAAAAATGCAGCTTTTAGAACTTTAATTTATAAGTTGCAAAAGAAAATATTTTTTAGGACAGTTGTTTAACTTAAAATTAGGTTAATTTGGAGGGAGTCAATCATATAGCAAGACCCGAGCAAAAAGAGTGACTCTAGATTTTATTAGTAAATACTTAGTTAAAAAACAAACCTTAAAAAGGACGTTGTACCTAATTTATTATAACAATTAGGAATGTATATGAATAATTCTATAAAATCGATTTCTATTTAAATCGAATATATTTTTGTAATTAAGAGAGTTTGTATATTTGAACTTAAAAATACTATTAATTTCAGTGATAGATTCTATTCAGTGACGCACTGATATTTTATTGCATTTTCACCATATTTCGTACTATTTGCAGGACTAGTCCTCATTTTGTAAAGACTGATTTTTTACGTCATCACTGTTAAAAGGGCTGAAAATTCAGCGAATGGGTCTAACTCATGAAGGTTATTGCTCCCTAGTTCCAAAGCACGTGTAATCCCAGCCCACCTGAATCCTCGTGTGATGATTTCTCTCTTTTTTCCTGACGTGATATGGTTATAAAATTCCACTAACCACTTAGCTTGTAATGGCTTGAGTGTGGTTTTTCTGAACGAAATGTTAATATGCTAGAGCTCTTCTCCGTTTTCAAGAGCCAATAATATTTGATCTGAATACCATGAACTAAATTTCTCTTTCATGTACTGCTTAAAATAACCGTTTACCGTAAGATCCAAGAGTTCGAAGATATGTTTGCAACAACTCTGACTAGAAATAGTTTGCTGCATTTAAATTTCTACAAGACATCCTCAGTCATCCGTTCTCTAAACATACCCATTATTAAAAGGGCTGGGTGATCAAGGGGAAGGCGTAGCTCATTCCGTTTGATGGTTAGGTAAGGTACGATAATTTCATCAATAATTTTTAACGACTCAGTAGTGCTACTAAAATGTTTAGCATTCATGCTTAGTGAAAAATGACTGAGGAATTCCAATTGGGAAAGGCTTTGGGCTGTAGTAATGTGATAAAACAGCTGCATTGGTAAGAAATTCCGTCGTGGCTGATGGTAAATGTTGCCGTAATTGCTCTCTTACTGGATGATCCGGCGATAAGATTCTACTTTTCACCATGTGGACCTAGTGCTGTGCTTGCTAAAGAATCCGGAAGGTTATTACTTTTAACGATTTTTGCGACTGTATGCTGGAAGATAAGCTCTGCTTCTTTTTGAACAGCCTCTGGAGTCTGCGCTTGTGAGGTAGTTTTCATTCGTCTCACGTAAAAAAATCTATTTTGCCCAGCTGCTTAATTACAATAAAATCAAAAGTAAAATTACAAGAAGCACAAGAAAGAAGAAAAGAAGAGTGATGTTCCTTCACACGATATCCGCAGTATGCTGTCTGTCACGACCTAAAAAAAAGATGAAAGTTGTATGAAATAGATTTAACTGACCGATGAAATATTCGTTTTCTTTGCATCATTTAAGGCGTGAGGCCAGAGATTATCATTTTATTCAGCTGCTACATAAAGCAGTGTCGAACTTTTGCATTATGTTCGACAAATTCTGCTGGACTTAATACTAAACGTCGCACTCAATAACAAATCCGCTTTATATGGCCGCACTTTTAGCGAGCGTAATATACATAGAAAATATATTTGATTATTGTATTAGATTCGACGCGGCATAAGTTTTTGTACATAGGTCTTTACAATTTTAAGTCAAAAAATAAAATGCTCGCTATTTACACTCATAAATATTCTATAAACAAATATTCCAGTGTTGAACAAACAGCACTAAAACTTAATTGTCTTTGCTATAATGTCGAACGACAATGTATCAGCATCTCCTTCGCTCTAATCTGCAACAACATTAATTTATCGCAGCTCCTTCGACAGAACCTTTATGAACCTGTCTTTGTTTTTAGTATTCCTCAGAAATACTTTCCGTGTTGTTGCCAGTATCATTTTTCTGTGAAATCGATATTTAATGCAGTCACTTTCCCAGGTTCTTCTCTGTTAATGTTCTGTACCAGTAAAACTTGAACTGTTAACCTTATTTAACACTAATATAAATAATTTGAAAGAAAAAAAAATCCAACAATATTTTTTATGTAATTAAGCTTCAATTCGAATGTTTGCTGCAATGCGCAATGGTATTAATGGCATTATATTTAATTTCACAACTTGCAATAATAAGCACACAAAAATATGGCAACATGTGAAAAATGGGTTACTCTTTGTAAAAAAAATTTCAGCAAACAATCAGAAATTGTTTTTTTTTTTATATTTTGAAAATTAAGTACCTTTTTCAAAAGACTCTGCCTACCATACACAACAACTATCTGAACTTCGTGGACAAGGAGCTGTGGTAAAGAACTGCCCAAACGCGTACACGTTACTACAGTTTTGACGAATTGCCATTTTGTAGTAAATTTGTACAGTATTCATGGCTTTATCAGTAAGACAACCTTTACCTATGATTTTTTTGCCGTCTTCTAAAATAATACCCTTTTTTATTAACGTAAACTTCTAACACGTGTCCCCATGCGCTTTTGCATGTGTCCAATACACTCCTTTTTTCAATACCAATCTGATCGCGATATAGTTTAGAGTTGACCACATCATTAAATGGAGATGTGTCACCATCACCAATGTACGATGTCTATCTGAAATTTTTTTTTTTTTTTGTTTTTTTTTATTGAACAGGCAAATATGTTAACAGCACCAGCAGATTCCATCAACCCTGAAGAATTTTAATGGTTTGCAAGATATTTATGGTTGAGCTTCTAATCAATATACCCATCTGAAGATGATCTCTATTCCCAAAACTGACACTCTTTAAATAATTAAATAATTAAAACACATACGTGTCTACACGCTTTTTATTTTCTCGTGATATAATTGTTACGATTCCATTTATCGATGCCCTTTCTTTTACCACGTGGTGTCAAGAGATACCTGGCAGTCTGTAACATCAGCAGTCTTATTACATGCTTTGTGACAAATACTATTTATCGCATTGTATTTTTTCTTTATCATGGGCTTTGGCATGTTCATACAGCGTGTGAATGTCTCTAATACTATGTATCCTTTACCGAATTCACGAAATGCTATGACAGACCAAATATTTACAGATA
>JAUZNK010012192.1:0-23322 GCA_035046665.1 Euphysa ruthae
ATATGGTGCATAAGTCTTCCAATTTTCATAACAAGGCATATGATAGATCCCAGCTTCATAGATCCCAGAGTATGTCTCCTTGTCAATGACATAAAGTCCAAGTTAGCTTAACTGGTTCAAATTTATGTAAATGTTTATTAAGCAGTCTGAAATTTAGCAAAGTCATCTTAGTAATTCACATTTATTTGTCGTATAATTGGATCAACATATAGTCTGCTAAACAGAAAAAACTTAAATCACGGTATTCAAACTTAAGGGGTATTAGTAAAGTAATAAAATTTTATCAAATTAATTTTTCAAAAACTATCGTTTCTGCCTTTTAACGAAGAATTCGATTCCGAGGTTAAAAACCACCTGAAAAAAACTTAAATGTCTTAAAACTAACTTTTAAAAATGTGTGTGAAAACCGATTTTTCAATCTTTACCCTAACAACGAATTATTTATATCCTTGCTAAGGTGCTTTTGTCCAAAACATTAGTCAAAACAAAACATCAACTAGATAATTGCAGTCACGTGCGACATTTTGTTAATATATGTTATTTCAAGCAATCACTTATTTTTTAAACCATGAGATCAAAAACAACCTGATTGAAAAATTCTGACTATTTTTATGGCTTGATATTTTAGTATTTTTATCGTTCCTTTCATCGTTTTTTTTTCTTTTTTTTTTTTTTAATTGAAATAAAGTGGGAGGATCAAAGATAAAAAAGACTTCTAGTAGAATGTATTCAGGCAAAAGAAAAAGATTCAAAGGCTACACCAAAATTTTATCTGCTTCATCAAATGCTGAAACACCAAAATGCATGAAATGAAAAAATTCAGCTTCTGGAAAAAAATGTTGAGGATTTTATTTTGATATGTAAAATTTTACTTGCTTCCAGGAGCAATAAAAATTTTAAAGTGTCCTCACCACACGTATTGTGTGGAAGGTGTGTTGTAGTGTTGCTCGGCTAAGTTGGGATTTTGTCAATAAGTAAATATTATGTGTGATAATCCAATTTGCGAATGGAAACACATTTTTTTCATCGCCAACATGATAGTCGCACTCTATAAACGATGATGAAAGGTTCATTAAAAAAAGAAAAACACATTTGATATAAATACAGAAGGTCGATAGAGTCGAAAGCGCATACTTATTCGCTCAATACATAAAACCAACTTTTGATGTACCACATTTATTAGCGGTGTTGTGATAACAGTTTCTTCATATCGCTGTTAAAACATACGGTGACAACGTTTCTATTAAAAAAGGAGAATGAATCTGTCACGTGCAGTGACGCAAAGGACTTTAAGTGAAGGTAAAAAGCTAGGAGGAAGACTCACACAAAAAGTGATGCGCACACTCAAAAATAGTTATGACACGTCAAAATCTTGACAACTTGTATACAAGGAAAAATTCGGAAAGTGTTGATAATGAAACAAGAAATTGACTGCATAAGCAGGGTTCCTGTTGTGGGCACCATGTTGACAATTTAACTGGAAAATATTCTTATAAAGAAAATATAATGGTGCCAGCAGCTATTTTTGAGACTCACTTATCGTACCAATGTTCAAAGAGTTAGGCGCCGACAATCTTCCAGAAAAGTCTCTTCAAGGTAAGAAGGTTCATGGTAATCTAAACGAGTCCTTGAATAATTTAATTTGATATCGTTGCCCCAAAGATTTATTTGTTGAGCGTACGACATTGCTTGTCAGGATGTCTTTAGCAGTTCTATGCTTTAACGAAGGAGAATGCTTTATTGTTAATTAGTTGGAGATGTTGAATATCTCGAGGGTCGCATATTTGAAACAGAACGGGTGTAGAAAGGGATGGTGTAAGGGTAAAAAAAGTTAGAAAAACAGTATTCCGCACTGGTAAAGTTAAGAAAAAAGATATTAAGATCAGTTATAAAAGGTTTTACTGATAAAAATGAAGAAGTATAGGGCTTAGTAAATGGCAGTGGAGAGTTTCTACATATTTATACTTTTTATACAATTATAACTTTTTTTTAGATTTTGGTTTGAAAAAAACTATAATTAATGCGTTTAATTTTTGAAATATTGATGCAAAAGCTTAGTTTTTAGTACAAGTTGCAACTACACAGGTAAGAAATCATCAGCCAATGTTTCAAAAAATTATTAAAGCGTTTCCGAGGAAAGCCTCCCATTCGCAGATTTCGACTTTTGGACCGTCGCGTCTCGTTTACAGGGCCAGTGATTTTTGAGTATGATTTTGTATGTGAGCCCATAAAACGTGTAAAAAAATAATTTTTTACTGTACAACCCCTCAATGTAATTTCTGGTAAAATTCTTAATGTGGAATCATTTCTATGAAAACAGCAAGCATTATCGTTTTCATTTCTCAATATGACATTCTGTATGTTAAAATTTCCCAAATTTTATTTCTATGCAGGGATGGATTTTTCACTTTGTATATTCTTCACGACCAAGCGCAGATTTTTATTGGTAAAGATACCATTTTCTATCCCAAGTTCAGTTTCAAACAGAGGTGTTATCATTGATTTGTTTACCGTGGGTGGCCTTTCCAGGATGTTCTCAATGTAATTTTTGAAGGCCTGAATTTGGCTTTGCTAGCTGTCTTCCAACCACTTATCTAATTTTATTTGCGACGCTTGTGAGTTCTTTTTATGTGTTCTAGCGTTTCTAAATCTTCTAGCTCTTCTAAGATACAATTCTTCGAAACTTTTTCAAAGGTTTGGTTTGCTCTGCAGTCGTTTGTACGATTTTTAATTTTCTATTGCTGACATTAAACTTTAGTTGCGCTTTTGCTTAACTAGTTTTGGTGTGTGTTCACCTTGCTTTATCATAAAGTCATTTGAAGCTTCTTTTTTTGCCTAAAAGTATCAAAGTAATGCGTTTGCAAGGCGCGCTCCTTTTTTAAATGACTATTGCTGAAACACCAAACTTCTCGGTTTTCTTTTAAAAACGTTTTCTTTTAGGACCAGGCTTATTTGAATCTTTATGCTGAGAGCGACTATTTACTTTGAGATTTTGGACCTTGCCAGAAATGCCTTTTCTCGTCAGTGAATCATAGCTGACAATAGTCGTTAGAAATGTCTCACAAAGTTTTGTATGAGTTAGGTCACTGTCGTTGCTAGTGCTGTTGCTGAAGAAGAGTCAATAGTAAGATCTGAATAGCTTGTTGCTAGAGTTTGCTTAATTTTCTTTCGTTTTTTATTAAAAAGGCCGTATTGAAGATTTAATTTTTTTTTTTGTGGATGCGATGCTGGTAGCACCTAGATTAGTCAGAAGAACAATACCAGGGAATAATTTCCAGCGTTCTTTTTCATATCTGAAGAAATGGTAATGAAAAAAATGAGCATTAGAAGTAACACGAAACCCCATCACGATATGATTATGTTTTACTAAGTTAAATACATTTATCAGAAGGGTTAGCGAGAAAAATAACGGAATATTTAACAAACGGGATAGCAAGGAGTTATAAGACTCGGATTACGTACGCAACCTAACAAAGTTAATTTCATTCAGATTTATAATAAAAATATATTTTGAAGAAAAATATAACTATACAATGAGGTATACATTTAAGGACAACACATCATATATGTATACCTGCTATAATGGATTTTTTACAATGTTATTACATAAACATACCACGTGTGATTACACGAGGTAAAAAGTCACTGTATCGTACATTTATGATGTCTTAAAATGGCTTCAATGGGACGTATTCTTTTAATTCGTATGTATTGCCATTATTAGTTCGTTTGTGCGTGTGTGTCATTCTCACTGCTAAACGTCTTTTATTTGTTCTATTCCACATCTTGTTGCAGGAATGGTTTCACGCACCAGCTAATATGTAAATTTAATGCATGCTGAATTTTCTTTGAAACAGCAAAAAAGTAACGATCAAGTTTCTTGGTGGAATTTGAGACTTACGTTCCTGACATATGAGTTTTACATAAGCAAATTAAATCGTTAATAAAAAAAAATGACTACAAGAGCATGGAAGGTCAGTCAGCATGGTCATTTCCACCACGAAAAACTCTTTCATGGTCGTTTATATTATGCAAAGTTTCTATCATAAAGTGTGATAGCTGCGGCTATCTATACCGCAATAATTTATATCAACGTGGTAATCCTTACTGCATACGATTACACAATATCAGTAACTATAATAGCCTTTTATGTTCAATGTTACTGCTGCCAGCTGCTTTTTATTAAATGTCTACAATACCTTCTATTTGTCATATCCAAACAACATGGACTTTTTCCCGGACAGTCAAACTCTGTGTTGCACTCAATTTTCGGATAATAAAAAGGATCTCGAAGAGGGCAACTTCTCGTAACTAAAAGTTAAAATAAGTGAATTAAAAACAATAGTAAAATATACTCAGTAACAATATTGAAAATAAAATAACGTCACTTAAATAACCAAAATCCTGAACCTCCATTTTTGAAGACCTTTATTCCAAATTTTAAAACCTTGTTCGGAATTTTTCCATCCTTAACACGACGCTTTCTTATATCCTTGCTTACTATGTACAGAAGAGCAAATAATTTATAAGAACTGACGAAACTATAGCCATAATAAATAGGGAATACATTGTAGTTGTAATTTCTAATCTCTCAATTTTTTCAAAATATCTAAGAAACCTTTGGTTAAGTTTATTTCTAAGATTATTTGAAATTTTGTTGTTTAGTTAATGGCTGTGCAGCAGTAAATTAACCAATTAGATTTAAATATTGAGTTTAGCAATTAAAATACGGAATGAAGCTTCTATTAATTTACTAATCAAGTCACCAATTGATAAATTTTTAAAATCATAACTGAAAATTAATATACATGGATTGCTGTTCGCTAAATATCACAAATTACACGAATCTTTTCTATTTCACTTGGTAAAGGCCACAGGATAAAAAACAAAAAAAACAATTTTGCGATAGGATATTTTCCGTATATTTTTCGATAATCCAAAATTTCTCGCAAGACATAATCTCTTCTAATATGTAATCAGCACTACTAACCTTTTGGAGTACACATTCTCGTACCAAACTCACAAGATGTTGCACAGCACGCAAAACCTGTTTTGCAATCTGAATCTGTATTACACGGAAATGACAATAGCACGCGTAAACAACGCAGCTCGTTTGCTACAGGACACTCACCTAAAGCAAAATGAAAGCTGTGAGAGAAAATGATGTAATAATTTTAACAATTATAAGATTGCAACAGTATGAAATTTTGCGAAATTAACAGAAGCTAAACTCTTTTACAAGAAAATTTAAATGGCCACTGTTGGCCCCACATCCGTCTGCTGATTAACAATCATCTGCTTTATCGAGCAAACTTATACACCGATTTAATATATTTTCAAAAGATTTCAAAAATTTGATAGCCGTATTTACTCCGCATTAAAACTTTCTAATAATTTCTAATAATGAGTCTGGCACCTAAGTGCATGGATGTATATTACTCACCATTCCTTCCATCTAGATTATGTTCATAACCCATCAGTCCCCTCATTATAACAGATTTCTTTATATCTTCATGGTATTTATTAGCCTTTAAAACAAACGCCGGTTTTGGTATAAATGGATTTGGATATCGAGATTTCTTAGCTGATACTGGGTTGACCACCTCTGATTTTTCAGTAGTCAACGAATTGTCTGGTCGTTCCTTAGCAACGACCATCCCCTCATTAGAAGCAGGCGGTGGCTTGATATATACCTTTTCTTTATTGAGTGGCGGTGGTTCCTTTTGTATTTTAGCCGACAGTGTTGCTGTTAACTGAGAGTTTTCCTCTGATGCAACCACTGGAAGTCGGAAGGTTTGTACAGCTAAGTAATATAAGAACCGACAGTCTTATAATATATAATTCGGAGCTACAGGTAGTCAGTGACTTACGCCAAAATTTAAATTTTATTGCTCGAATTTTATTTGACAAAAACTTGTGATTTTTAGGTCTCTGGCTTGTTATAATATTAAATCTTAAACAAAGTGAAATTAGATACGATTCGAAATGTGAAAATAAAATGACTAAAATACAGACATAAGTTTCAAAAATTAGCTTCCTTTACAATTCACGTTAACCTTTAAACACATCTCAAGAACTATTTGAGATCTTTTCAGAAAAATATTTTAACAATGTTTCTTTGCTCCATAAATATGTAAGCTCGGTTTATGAAATTTTACAGTAAATAAAGTTAGTTTTTAGATATCACATACCTGGTTCGGGGATCCAATCAGGGGTATCATCTAAAAAATAAACATTTCAAGAGTTGTGAGATTTTTATAAGAAATAATCGAATTACAGTACACTATGACAACTCAAATAAAAACTAATATCCAAGTACAGTGAGAATTTATTCTAAAGTGTAATAAGTGAAGTCTTATTACATTATATGCAGAGCGGTTTAGCCTCACACACCTTAATAAATTAGAATATTCAAATTCATTCCAACATAATAGCTATCTACGTCACATGTACAGTCAGTTATTAACAAAGATAAAAGTTTAAATTATGATAAGAAACTATTACCCTTCATAGCTTTAGCATATGCACGTTGTTCATTTGTCATCTCTAAAATCAGAAAAAAATATTATAAAGCACTTAGACTTTCAGAAAAATTTTAACAATAGAAAATTGCTATAAATACTAATAGAACATTTTCTTTACCTAACGCGTGTTTTTTTATGTAAGTTTATCATGTTTTAAGCGAGGCTCTAATCCTTGGCTTAGTAAAGAATTTTTAAACGAGAGTTAAATATCGATCTATGAAAAAACTGTATTAAACTTAAAACTGATAACATTAGGCTATTCATCTTTTTTTTTTAAATGATTCATTTTATGACCTGTTTCTCAAATCACGGTTGGTTACTCTTGAAAATCTTATTCCTCATATCTCAGTGACATAATCAAGCAAAGCATTACTTTCAAAAATCCATCAATTCAATAACTTCATTATTTTCAGAAAAGGAGGTAAGTAATCTGCGTATTTTTTCAGCAAAAACATAGAAAAAAATACAGCTGAAATGCTATAAATTTTTAATTAAACATTTATTTCTGGCAAAATATAATTTTAATAATCAATTCTTCTAATTTTAGAGACACAATATGTCACTTTCTCATTTTTTGCCATCGTGGTTTTATCTGTGTGAGCGATTAACAATATCCTTATGCACTAACAACATTACCCTTTGGTATCAAGATATGAAATCGAACAGTCTTGTATTGCAATAACCCTGTCTCAGATAAAAAAAAATTAATAAACAAGGTAAAGCCGTTTGCAGCATAATTCAAATTAGTGATGCATTGTTTTGTATTTTCTTGTTACAAAGATAAAAGCTGATAACTAAAAATATTAGGAAAATAATTTCTTACTTTGTGTTTTGGAAGTTACATCTACTTCTTTTGCAACTATAAATAGTAACAGATAAAACATTTAAAGCAAACTAGATTGTAATAAAATAAGCCAGATAGAATCCACTAATTTTCACCTTAATTTGCGTAATTCTTTCTAGCGGTTAAGCCATTAAAGATTTAAAAAATTAAATGATTTATATCGCTCATGTCAAGTTTCATGCTTCTATCAAAGTTGATGCAGCTCAATTTTGATAAAATTTGAAGCAACTCAATTAACTCAAAAATTGATGCAATTGAATCGAAACAATGCAACCAAAACGGTAAGTTTAGTATCGGTAACAAATTACTTCAGGACTATAGGGGTATTCTGGTTAATACTCAACATTTGATATTCCATTGGATTCTAGCGACAATCTAACATAAGTATACGTAAATCTACCCTAAGGTTTGTTGTGCTTAAAAAGTCAGAATTTCAGGCTGACATGCTCTTAACAGTTTTTATCATGCTATAACGATTGTCGCTTTTTCTCATATTATATCGGAGATAAAAACAAATATTTTTAAGAACGCTATCAAAGGTTTTGTAAATTTATATGGAGTTGTGGTAGGGCTAAATTTTAAAGGTCGAATCCCGACTATTAAGGCTAAGTGTTTAGGTAGAACGTGTATTGTTATCTTAGTTCTTAATTCATTGGCAGTTAACTCTCTCTAAACTGAAAAAAATGAAATGCGTATAATTTGAAAAACGTTTTTTTTTTACTGCAAAATATTGAAAGAAATGGTTGAGACTAGAGAATACCGGCTCCTTTACTTTGCAGTCTCCTAAATTCCCCTAAACTTTCTTCAGTTTCCTTATTCGATTTTTTCAAAAAATTATTTCCCATATAAATAGGGCACAAACAAAAACTCACTATCATCTGTAGCTGCAGTGTTGACAAATGAAACTGGAACAAATTGCTGATGTACTGGAGCAATAGGTTCGAATGATTGTTGAACAATTGGAGTATTATATTGCTGAGGTCCTTGAATTTGTTGTTGCTCTTGGAGGTGCAATGGTTGCTCCTGGTGCATTAGCAGTTGCTCTTCGCGCTGTAACGGTTGTTGTTGTTGTATTTGCCGCTGTTCTTGCAACTGCAGTGGTTGCGATATTTCTTGCCGTGATTGTGTCAGTTGTTCTTGTAACTGAGGGTCTTGGGGACGCTGAGGCACCATCATTTGCATCATTTCTGATTGAGGATTCTGATAGATTATACCTAATTATAACACAATAATTTATTAGAAGTGTTTATACATAGTTGCTAAACCAATTTAGGCCCCCAAATTTAAGCTATTTTAGAGTCCAATGATATGAAGACGCCCCTATTAAAACTAGCAAAAAATTTTTTATTGAAATATCGGTTAAAAAGTAGTTGTTTTACTTAACTTTTTTTTGTGTTACCTGACCTGAACTGCCTTCTTAGATTATTTTCAAAGTGATAAACAGTACCAATTAAAAATTATCAAACTACCAATAATTCAATCTGAAATGACAGCTATTTTCAAAAAAAACAAAAAAACATGATGCACATTAATTTCTTACTTATTTTTTGTAAAAACTACCAGGCATTTCAAAGAAAAATAGTTAGGGTTAGAATTATCAGCTGATAGATAAGCATCATCTTTTTGGACGAAAATTTGATTAATCAACAACCACTAAAAAATGCTGATTGAAAGAGCCGAAGCATTATCAGTCACAAGAGAAACACATATTACTGAGTAACATAGAATTTAATCTAAGTATTAATATAACAAATTATTATATCTTATCAGTTTTTCTCTAAGTTTAATTGCTATTATAATTCAATATAATTCTAAATATTCTATTATACAAAGTTTCACCAAATGTAAAATAGACATCTGCTGAAGACTTTATCGAAAAAACAAATATGTGGAGGTTTTTTTTTCTACAGTGAGTTAAGATGGCGGCTTAAATGTTAGAAAAAAGCTCTAGGGACTAATAGGCAGCCACAGAAAAAAGACAAGATTTCAGCATAATTGAAGCACAATTTTGCACAAACTAAAAAATTTTGGGCGTGTCTCACACAAAAATTTCTTAGGATAAGTGACATCCATAAAATTTACTGAGAAAATTTGAATTAAAGATGAGTTTTAGGGCCCCAAACCCACAGATGAGAATATCTGGCGGGTAATGGCTTTTTTCATCTAAAAAAACAAAACAAAAAGAATTAACAGCCACCTAGTCGTTTATCGCATTGAGTGCAAACTATACTTTGGAAAAACCAAATTGGAAATTAATTTTTAATGTAAGTGAAGCAACATTAGCAATTTTTACGAAAAAAATATTTACACTTAATCAGCAATCTACCTAGATTAGAATATTAATTAGAATATTAATTACCCATAAAATAAGCAAAAAATTAAAAATTTAGCAAAACAATTTGGTAGAAAAAAAAGAAATCTCAAAATTTAACACAATTAATATGTAAAATAATTTAATAACGAGGACGTTAAATTGGATGATTCTTGAAACCAAAAAACAAAATTTTGGTACGCCTTACTTTGCAAATTGAAGAGACCAATCAAAGAAATCAATGTAACAATTTAACAAACCAATGATGTAAGAAAACCCGCCCCAAACCCTCCTCCACACACTCCCCCACACTCCTTTTTTTAAATCATAACAACTGACAATGTCGGTATAAACATGAGAAAAATTCCTAAATAGTAAAATCTATTGCACATTTACATGCACACACTCACTCACCATCACTGTCACCCTCAAACATTCATACACACTCACTCACCCACTCACTCACCATCACCGCCATCCACACACACACACACCACCATATAAAATTTCAATTTAACAATAGAACCATGTGTTCTAGCCTAATGTGTTCTAGCCTAAGGAAAAAAAATATAATAATTGCGGTAATAACTTTAAACGCAAAGGAATATGCTTATATAAATATTGATTTATTCAAAAGCAACATCTATAAAAATGTAAAAGTCCACTGAAACTATTAAATCAATGTATGAGAAATATTATTGCACAAAATTATGGAGAATTTTCACACTTTACAGGTTAAGCAAATATTACTTTTGAAGAAAAGAACTGATATAAAACCTACTTTTTCTTTCTTGACTTGCTTCTTTTAATGCTTGTTGAGCTTTCTTTAAGGTTTGTTGAACTTCCTTCAAAGTTTGGAAATCCTTGGCTTGTTTTTCAGATGATTTATTGAAAGATTCTGGTTGATCTGATGGATTATTAAGTTTTGTTGGGACTTCTTGTCTTGCAGATGATTTTTCTATAGAGAAATGGCACAAATAAAGGGAAGAAAGCAGTAATATATTTAAGTACAAATCCATATAATAAAAATAGAATGTCTTGAAAATACACCATGTTTTTCACCAAAGTTTTCTCATAGTTTTAAGGAGGTAATAACATGAAACTTTACGTTTTTACAAAATGACAATCATGCAATTTCTTGCTAATAAAATACCAGCGTTACAAATTGAATAATATTTTTCAGACATTATTTAATGCTTTTATATTCAAATATGAATTGTTCGGCACAGAAAACCTTTAACTAGCAATATACCCCTAGTCAATAGGTGCGTCTAGGATATAGAAAATAAGTCTTAAAAAGTAAAAAGAAATTTTGAGGAATCGATTATTTTAGCATGGGGTCAACAAATAGTTCTTTGAACTAATCTACTATAGAAGGGCCCATGGGTTTGGTTAAAAAATTGCTATTTTCACAAAATTGAAGTAAAAAGTAAAAAGAAAGTTGGAGGACAGGGGCATCGATCCCAGTACCTCTTGCATGCTAAGCCAGCGCTTGTATTTTATGATATTGTTTTAAATCGCACTAAAGCTATAATATACCAAAAAATAATTATTTTCTTGGTCTCAAACTTGCTCAGGACAAAGTCACATGGTATGCCAACATTTTCTAATTAAAACTTTATTTTTGAAAATTTCTGAATTTTTCATTATTTGCAAGGTGGTGAGTGTACCACCTTAAAACAGAGTCTAGAATCAAAGAAAGACAATTATATAAAAACCATATATAAACAAATATTACCTGAAAAAAAAAGAAAAAGAGAATTTATTTTATGTTTTTTGAAGTATGTATTTCAAGGTAAAATATATTGAATTTAGTTCTTTAAATTAATTTAAATCAGTTGCTGTCGGTTGTGATTTATCCTTTGTTTACACTATTCGACCAGAAAATGATTATTTTTCCCACTTCATGAAGTCAAAACTTATATAAAAAATAATAAGTATAATAATAGTTCTTCTTATTCATTGTTTAAAAACGATCAATCAAAAACGTATAATGCAGAATATTTGTAATATCATTTCTTAAAACCAACAAATGAAAATCTCTAACAGTGTGATAACTACCCAATCATTGGCGTTGCATTATCGTTACTTCATAATGTAAATAAAATTAACGACTAATTACGATTGGTTAGTTTTGTTTAAATCCAGGTATGAGGGTGTGTAAAAGAAGGGATAATAGAGAAAAAAAATAATTTGAAATAAAAGGGTATCTATACAACTTTTTAAGAAACTTAAAAACATTTTTTTTTTAAATCAATACTGCACAAACATACAATTTGTACAGAAACCCACCACCGGTCTCACACTTGAAAATCACTACTGTACTAATGTATAATTGGTACAGAATTGGCATAAAAATTGGTATAGAAACACACAGTTCATAAAGAAACAAACTGATTGATTAGTTGTACATCACAATCTTAAAGAAATAAGCGATAAGAAAATTGCAGTACAAGCTTTAACTAGAAATAAAAATAATTTTAGCAAATCGGGAAGCTGTAATTACTATAAGCGAAATAGACATGCCTACATGAAGTGTTTTTGAGAATTTGAGCGAATATAGCTGTGAATCCTTCTGAATCTAACAGAGTATACTCAAATAATGAAATAAAAAAGTTTTTCGGGTTTAAAGCGAAATTGGGTAGACCAAATACCTCCTTGATGCTGGCAATGCTGTATTAAATCTTGGTGAATATGTAATAAATTGAAGATATTCTCCAATAACCTAATGGTAATCATGTAAATTCAACAAAGTTGACATGAACTGATAGCTCAACCAGTAAAAGAAAGATAACCATAGATTTAAATCTGACAAAGATCATTCAAAATTTTTCTCCACTTTTCAGAACACATGTTTACATTTCATTATATTTAGATAATGTCATATAATGGGTTTCAGTAAATTATTCTAAGTTTACATGTCGTTTTTAGGCTCAATATATGTTTTGGATACTGGACATTACAGAATTTTCAAAATAGCAAAAATATAAAATCAATCATAAACAATATTTTTAGGTCTAAAATAAAGATAATTTGGGCCCTGGGACTTGATTCAATGACAATTTCAAAATATCGGACATGCCCAATTTATAAAAAATAAAATTCCTATAGTCATTTATCTTTATGTGAAATTTTGCAAATCTATGTCAATTAAAGAAAAGAATTTGTGAAATTTTAAATGTCGATTTTAGGCCTAAAATAACCAAATTACGGTCCGAAAAATTTTTCAAATATCATATCTATAATGTTATGACTTCAAAATATTTTGCAAGTTTTCAGAAAAAAAAAATGAGCAGCTACTAAGAAAAAATATTTTGGACAGATGGATGTACATGGATGATTTTTTATGACTTCTCTGTCGGCTTCACCAGGAGTCAAAAAAGTAACATATTTGTGAAAAATATTTGAATATAATAAAAACAAATAACCCTCTAATGAGGAGGTTTTCAAATAATTTCTATATAAACTTTACCTGCAGTATTTCCCGAAACATATGTAGCTATAAATCCAGGTTTAGAAGTCGTTCGCTCTTCTTTTGAAACAAATCGTACTACTATTGGGTTAGAATTTGACGTATAGACTGGAGGCAACCTTTGCCCACAATATTTCTTGTTCTCATCACCTCCACTCAAGTAAACGTAATCATTGCTGCAGCTAAAATTTTATTTGTAAGCTTTGTTACGCCAAGGGAAAGTTTTATAGCAGCATAAGCTTTGTTACGCAATTGTCAGGATTTATTTTTATAACGTAATTAAAAATTTCTGAACAGAGAATAGATGATGATGAAAAAAAATCTAAAAATATCATGTTCGTACCAAATTTGGCACATTTTAGGCACGGTCCCAGAAATGAGAATTTAGCTTAACTTCATATTTAAACCAAAAAATACAGCACAAGTTTTGAGAATAACAAAATTTTATTTTTCTATGGTCACATTCCTGTGTAAAAAACTTAGAAAAAGATCCTGATATTTAGAAGATTTCCTAAAATTGTGAGATTTTGTCCAAAAAGTGTTGCAAAAGTGAAAGCTATAAAACCAAGTTGATCTCAGATCTTATAGGAGAGAACTTGAAATACAATGAAACAAACTTTAATATTAATGTTAGACAACATCAGTTTGATGTATGGCTTTATACCAAATGTTCATTTATTTTTAAATGATAACTACGTTTTTCTTGTTGCAAAAATGCTATGTGTACCTAGATGACTGACACTCATATCCAAATGAGTAACAGTTAAATCGTATTCATTTGAAAGCCTTTACTACATGAATAACTGACGAAGGCATTCACAAAAACAAACAAAAACTTATAGTAGTTAAAATATGAGACAAACTTAAAGGGCTTCTAGAAAAGGAGAATTTTTAATAAGTTTTAGTTTTGTTTACACAAGTAAAGCTAAATATAAAGCAATTTTACAGGCATTGGGAATCGCATGGATTTTCAAACACTATCAATGTTCATCAAATTAAGATCAACTATTAATCTTCACTTACTCCTCACTTCCAACATCAAATGCGTGAAAAGTCAATTTAATTGGTTTATCCTCTGTCGCAATTGTTATGTTGCAGTCTTCGATAGGTGGATAATATTCAGGATAGTTCGGTGATGATATCAAACCAGCAGGAGAGGTATAGTTGGTACCACAGAGATCTATGAAGTTACAATAATATTATCACATTTTTCTTAGAACACCTAAAAGCACTCATTAATTTTAAGTAGACTAATTGTACAAAAACAAAGGTTTAAAATAATAAATTTCACATTTGCTAAATGCGAAATAATCATGCTATTAATAATAATTATACTAAATAAGAAAATAATCATTCTCATAAAAAACTCTCAGCATTAATCCATTATCCCATGATCTTGTAGTTAAGATTCAGATACTTTACAGACTGAGCTATCCGGGTAATTATGTAAAAACAATATAGGGAGTTAAATTAAACCCATTGTTTAATACATTCTCAATTTACTAAAAACCAAGCTAGATAAGTCATCGCATGGTCATACCGTTTTGTTCAAAATTTTAAAACTTATAGAGATTCAATTCAAAATTTAAGCCCTTCATTAAAAAAACTCCTAGTTTTCTTTCCTAACCAAGTTACCTCAATGTTTATTGATAAAACATATCAAAATGATTTACTCACCTGCATTTTGTGTAGGTTTCTTTATGGCTTTATATAAAGCAACAAAACCTTCATCATTCTGAGAATCGTCTGAGTAAAATTTAATACATAGCCTATTTGTTGTTGACGTAACCGGTGAAGGGATACTCTTCCCACAAAACTTTGATTCTCCAAGGCGTGAAACACAGTCACCATCCATTACTTTAATGAAATCATTTTTACAATCATTTTCATCCGGAGCAACAATCTTCATGCTATAAAACGTAAACCAAAATAAAATAAAATAGCATTAATCAAACTGACACAAAATCATGACATAAAATGAAAAATGAAAAGTTAAAGTAGAGCTAAAGAAGATTCAAATTAAAATCTATCTAAACTAGCATCAGAATCATTTCAACAATTATAGAAAATTTAACATGTATTCATTGTATATTGCACATTAAAATATGAAGAGAAAAATAGTAGTAGTTGATTATTAATTTAAGCAAATTTATAGCATATAATTTACATTTTTTTAAAAATGAAAATAAAGCAGATTCTGCAAATATTGTTTCCCATATAGATACTTAGACTTACACATCAAACTCAAGTCGAATGACTTTATCTTCTGGCACTTGTATAATATGCACACATTCCATGTTGTTTGGATAATTATTAGGGTATTCAGGTGATGAGAAATTGCCTGAGGAATCAGTATAGATACCTCCACAACCAGCTTAAATAAAACATACAATAAAACTAATTAAATCAATACATATGATAAAATTTATTTAATTTTTGTTAAGTTTTATGGCTAACATTGGTCCACCATCAATCAAATAAACGGCTAGTGACTAGGCAATTCATCTTAACATTTAACTAACTATCTCTGCACTATTTATTTTATATAGAAGGGTAATTAAAGTGGCTGTTAATACTAAACTCAAGAATTTTATTTATTCCTTCAGAGTTACTAAGAAAAAATAATACTGTAATAATTTTAGTCTGGATTTTAATATTTATTCGTTCAAACAATTGCTTTAATTCATTATTTATCTCTGACTTTGTCCTTCACATGAAAGAAACTGCATCTCCACGAAACACTTCTACTTATAGAATTATGCAAAAGAAATAAAATTTCTGAAAATAACCTCATCTATGCAATAAAAAAGTGGTTTTAAAAAAAAACAACAGACTTTATTATAAGTCTCTAATCTTTTCTAGTTATTTTTTTTTTGCGTTGCTTTTGTGTACAAGGTCTTAAAAGTTGCATGAAGAGTATCATTTCTAATTAAATTGAATAAATTTATTTACCATTGAATGAGACACAGTTATGTACAACTATTATAAAACATTAGTAAATACTATAATAAAAAAGAACTCAAACTCTCAGAGAAAAAAACCAATAAATGTTACAAACAACATTTACACGAACACCTTCCACCTCTTTAATTCAAAGATTTGTAAAGAGGAAGAAGTTACTAAAATTTGAGAGTGTGTTCTATAAGACTCCCCTTAAACTGGAATGAGTTTGCTTCATAGGTCGTAGAAAGAGCGAGAGGAAGATTTAATACAAAGGTACTTCTAAGGTTATATGGTACATATTTCAAAGAGAAAATATCCTGAATTAATTTCGGACTCGTATGATTGATTGACTAATAAACTTTAGTCATCACCAACTGTAGATGTCTTGTGTGTACACTACAATTATTGTCAATAATTAACAATTCATCAAGATTTAAAGCAAAGTTACTGAAGATTGTTCTTAGCGCCCTCTTATGAACTGTCCATAAGATGCCTTTCCTTTTTGAAACAGAACATTCATATCAGAGAACAATAACGAAAAATATGAAAGAGGTGGACATAAACTAGCAACCTTGCTTGAGATATCGATAAAAAGTTTCTTAGACAAATAATAAATAATGGCACACAATTTCACCTTTTTACAAATACTAATATGATTAAAAAAGACAATTTGTTATCAATTTTTACACCTAACAGTTCAACCTTGTTTTTTGCAACAAAATTTTTATTACAGATAAATAAAGATAAATTCGATGTAAATCTTTCTTCTCCAATAAACATCAGTTGGAATTTTGAAGGGTTAGCAACAAGGGAGTTAATAGAAAACAAATTGCATATACGTGTCAATTCTGCTTTAAGTTTGCTAATAACTAAATCAACAGAGGTATCGCAGGCATATATAGTGTTATCATCAGCAAAATTACATACCTCAGCTTATTCAAGAAAAAGGAAAAAATCTTTTATAAAAATATTAAATAAAATAGGGCCTAAGATTGATCCTTGAGGAACTCTATAATGTACTTCAAGCCACTTACTTCTTGTAGAGTTTATTTTTACTCTCTGTTTAGGTCTTTTCAGATAAATTCATCAAAAGTAAACTGGGCTTAGAGAATCCATAAATCTCAAACTTGGCTAGCAAAATATCATGTTGGATACAATCGTACACTTTAGATAACTCAATTAGAAATGTACCTACTAACTCCTTGCTATCCAAGTGTCATTGTCACTTTTGTAAAAGACTTATTTATACAAAAACAACATAGAAAACTTGAAAACCGACCCTTAAAAAATGTTTAGCTGTTCGAAAACAACTCTTTATAAGACCTTCGAAATTTTAGGCAAGATGCTAATCGGACGATAGTTTTCTTTATTTGAGTTATCTCCTTTTTTAAATACAGGTAGAATATCTGCCCATTTCAACTTTTCAAAAACTTGTTGCTGTTAACAGAGGTATTAATACAATCCACTAGAACTACAACAAGTCGTATTAAGAAGTTTTAGAGCTGTTAATGGTATAGCACCTTTTTATGATCTCCTAATTAAATTATGAACCATATCTGATTCAACATGTTTAAAATCAAATAAACACTTACAAGATTGTAGTAAAACATTTCTATCAAATTTGACATTCGAAATAGAAAAATAGGTTCATTTAGCAAAATCAGTATCATCATTTGGATTAAGGTTAGTTTTCCATGATTGCAAAATTCTCTATTTATTGATAAATGAATAGAATTCCAATCAAACACATACAAGGTTTGAAAATATGTTTTTATTGTAATAAGGGAATAACAAATACTAATAATAAAAATGGAAAAGCTTGATGTTGACAAATGTGCAAACTTTTAATGAATTTGATAGTATTTACATTTGGAATTACTCTTTAACCAAGATTAAAGTTTCTCATAAGCAAAGTGCTGTGTTGGAAGATAGTTTAAGCTCAACATCTAAACCTGTTATTTAATAAGGTGGCTCAATATTAATTTCTAACATAGTAAAAAATGTGAACATTTGGGGACTGGGTTATATTTCAAGTGGATACAACATGATAAAAAAAAATTTCTAAGACTAACAGAACCAGAGAATTTCTCAAAGAAAAATTGAAATAATAAACTTTTGGAACAAATGTGACGTTTAGGGGCAAATACTTATAATATGATTTAAAAAGTGCAGACACGTCAATCGTTTTATAAATGAAAGAAATTTTGAAAAATCTAGTGTATTTGAAAAAAGACGTTTATGAGCTCATCCACAAAAACTTTTAAAGTATTGACTAAATTTTCAAAGAATAATAAAAGTTAAAATAAAATCATAATTAATAAATACCATCACCAGGACACGGATTGTGAATATTACACTTTTGCTCTGTTGGTGGCTTTGTATCCTTTCGACAATCACTTTTATCTCCAGAAAGTAGAGTTCCATCTTTTAAGGTTTTCTGACAAAAAACATCTCGAACTTGCACCCCTGGTCCACATATCGTTGAGCACTAGAATTAAATACAAATTAATTATCAAATTAATATGAAAATTTAAAGAATTAATTTTATACCTTTAGAGATTATCCTGACAAGTTTAAAGTAGGTTTTCTTTTAAATTATAATGAGCTATTGTTATCTTTTTTAGATTTTCACATTTACAGTGTCATTAATTTTATGATCTTTTTGCTATAGTTATAATTATGCTTTAATCCTTAATTTATTTTAACCTAGCTTTTAAAATGATTCGAAAATCCATTTCAATGTTTTTATTGACCGGATATATAACAGTTTCTACCTGAGTACACACACACACAGATAGACGTACAGATATAAACAGTCTTACTTTGTTTTGAAGCAAAAAAACCACATCTAAAGAAAACTTTATATTTATTTCTTGCTATTACATCATATATTAAAGTATGTATAGCTTAAAAAACGCTCGAATAATGATAGTAATAAAGTGACTGAAGCGCTTTTCGGGGAAAAGAGCTCCATAGCCATTTCTTAAACGGAGAGATTATATCAAAATAATTATTTCATCCAACAGCAAACTTCAATAAAGAGCTACAAACAAGATGCGTACATATTAGAGGGAGGTACTAACGGAAAACTTTTGTTATATATATTTTATATATATGTTCAAATAAATTGCATACATCACCAAAAGGTTGCGCAATCCATTCAGCAGGACAAGATTCCTTATTGCACCCTTCTGTGTCAGAAGGTCTCCCACCCGTACACAAGCTCCCATCAACATCATATTCAATACCATTTCCTGCCCTTTGAACACATCTCACATTTCTTTTTTTAATGCCACCATTACATGTTCTACTGCAATCTCCCCAATAAGAAGTCTGCCATCTAAATAAAAAGTGAAAGTGAAAGTAAATTGAATTTCTGCTTTGAGCATTACATTTTTAAGAAAATAATGTGTTTCTTAATTTCAACGCACGAGCCAACATTTCAAAAAATGCCACTGAAGAAATTTGTTAATACTTAAACCACGCACTTGATAGGCCAGTTCAGTATAAGCTCAGTTGCAATAACATAATTGGTAAAAAGGTTGATAACCCAAAAATAAAATAAATAAGGCTAATAGTGAAGCTAAAAAATTGAACAGAAGAATTTTAATTATTAAAGTTTTAAATAAACTCTAAATACCATACAAGTGCATAACTATAACTATAAATTCATTAGTAATTGCATTCTTTTATGAAGCTTGCTAAATATTCCTGCATTATATAAGCAATTAAAACGTTAATATCATTCAGATAACCAAAAATAAAACAGTTTTTTGAAAACAGCCTTGAAGTTATGACAGAAGTAACTTAAGAGAAGACTATTTCGTTTTGTTAATATTGTGGTCTGAGATCCCACAGAGCTTGAAGGAATTATAACAAAACATTTCTTACGCAGGGGCACATGGTTGCTCATTACATGGATAATATTGTACAGGGGGTTTTGTTCTTTTATCACATTTATCATCATTAGAAGGGGAACCATCATCCAATCTACGACATTCTGGCTTTAATGTTTCTGTACCTAGAACAGTAAAATATAAATTTAACTATCAGTATTATTATACAATCACATCATGCTAATGCAATCTTTTAAGTGATTATTGATGCAAGGACTTTTTTATAATGGACTAATTTAATGGACTATTTTAGACTAATTCATATTATTAGAGATCTAGAGGTTATGCATGGTTTAATATCGATAGTATTTTCATTAACCTAGCCAAAATAGCAAAACAAATTAATATTTTGGTATATTTGGAGCACAACAGCCTTAGAAACCCAGGAATGAAAGTCATGTTTTTTTAAAAATCCGGAAAAATCCTCTCGCTTTCCAGAAAATTTTACAATTTCAAAAACTTTATATCGCGATTTAACGATTACTCACAGACTGCTTTCAACGCAAGCAAATGTATATTTATCAGTATGCCCGATATGAATAACTTACCTTCTGACAATTTGAACAATAGGTTTTCTTTGCCCATAAGTAACATACTTGTTAAAGTAAAATAAAAACGCTTCTTGTAGGTTTTAAACACCTGGACTGTAAAAGTATATAAACATATTTTTTGCTTTTAGATAAATTTCTTCATTGTAAAAAGACAAGAGAAAAATAATAATTATTATATATACATATACATACATTATAATAATTATTATAATATATATATATATATATATTCAAAAAAAAATTTTTTTTTTCATAAAATTTTTTTTTCAGTCTTGCATTCCGGAAGAATAATATTTAATTTACATAAATATCCGGAAATCCGGATAAATCCAGAAATCTTTCATCCTTGGAAACCACTGACGCACACATTATCTAAAGTCTTAATTTCATGAATTAGTATGCTTTTAAAATTTTAGCTAGAAAATAAAGGAACACCGACTTGAAATAATGAAAATCTTCAATTATCTGATATTATTTAAAGCAGTTTCACTTAATAAAGGAATCCTCATAAGAAAGAAATTGAAAAATATTTAATACTTATTAAAATATTTATTACCTCCACCACAGCTTACTGAACAACCAGACTTTAGTCTTGTCCAACCAAACATATTATCATCTTTTTTTGATATCCCTGACCGCTTCTCTGAAAGGCTTAATTCGCCATTAGTGTACAGTGAACCCATATCAAATCCCATATCTTTTAATGATTTTAAAGCATCTGCAATTCCCCCCGAACCTGTCCCAATCTCAGGTATTTCAGATCGATCGTTTCCTGTGGCACACGTACTTCCATCACCATTGCAGATACCGCATCGATCAAACTTTGCATTTGATCCTAATATTGCATCGCAGCCAACATTCTTAAATCAAAGAAAAAAAAAAATAGGTTTTACTTTCCTTATTTCCCTGAAATTGTGGTAAATGCAATAAACATAAAATCCATTTTAAGGCCTTTTAAAAGAAGAAGTCCGCCTTTCTTAACTGGTTATATTTCCTATGATATCTAGTTAGATTAAAATTCTATCAAGGTGGCCCTAAAATTTTTTCTGCTACTCTCCAGGGTTATTCAGTGATAATTTTGATAAAATTTCAGGGATATTCCAGGGGCAAAAGCGATTGAAGCTGGGGGTGTGGGGATGCTTTCCCAGAAGCCTGAAATCGCATTTCCAGCATCTTTATCAAATGAGTTTTACATGAACATGAACCTCTAAATCTAGCTTGGAATAGACACAACTTGGTAGCAGCAAAAGTAGAAACAAAAACTCCTCTAAATTTTAAATGGATAGACTGAGTGATATGATATTTATAAATACATTATTAGAGGCATCTGATTAAGAAATAGTAACTTGCTCATCGAACAACCATGCTCAACTTCAGTTAGTAACACTATTGTTGCAATGGTACAAAACAAACCCATTGCCTAGGTCATTGGGCTATCTTCATCTGAGAGAACAATGGGCAACGCCACACTTTATTTCCCTTCCTCAATTTAAAAAATTAAGACTGGAAAAAACAATGTTTGAAATCTGATTCTAAAAAAACCTTCCAATGATATATAATATGCCTAAGTTTCATTGGCTCTCTCTGGCTTCAAGACAAACTGGTCCAAACACAGAAATGGGCGCCTATTACGATTTGGTATATGCATTTAAGAAACTCATTTTGTACCTGCAATCCACACTAGATAATAAAACTTTTTAGCAAAACTGATCATCCATGCTACAAGATACGGAAAACCATATTCAGGCCATGTACAAGCTGATCCAAACAGAGAGGAAGAACAAATGAAACGCTTCAACAAAGCTCACTAACATTAAGTTACATAAGTTATCAAAAAGTACCGTAAAGAGCATAAAGTTCATAAAAGATAAGATATCTTTTTAAAATATCAGATACAGTAAAAAAGCTTCAAAAAAAAATCTAGCAAGCAAAAACTAAAAATTATTAATAGAAACCAAAAAGAAATTCTTTGGAATATTGTTCCATAACCAAAATCACTATTTCTTATAATTTTTTTATGATGTGTAAAACACCTATTCAGAATTTCGAATATCTGTCTTTATCTGCCTGTGGTGGTTGCGTGAAAACCATCCTTGTTAAAAGTTTGTGTGAATACACGTATTCAAAACATTATGTTTATGTTCATAAGTGAATCTAAAATGAGTGTATGTATTATTTTCTTATTTTTTTCTTCTTGTCATCTCCGTTTATAGAAAGTCTACATTCAGTCGTGTGTTTAATGATTTTGGTAGTTTTATACTCATCGTGTATAATTTTAACTTAATTTTTTTTCCTCATCTTATAGCTTTTCCAGATTACATCAGATTTTACATAATTAAGTTAGTAGATTGAAGACCATGTCTTTCACAAATTGTTTCTCCAGTTGTTCTTACCTATCTAAATTGTATGTGAAATATTCACCTTGTATTGGTCTCAAATTTGTGTTTAAATTTTGATTAATGATGATGATGAGGTTCTTTACTTAAATTCAAAGATTTTAAAGTTCATACTTATAATTGTTATAATTCTTGACATTACAAAATTAAATTAATTGTAACATGTTTATATATTAACATTTTTTTCAAAATATCCTTTCAAATCCTTTTAAAGAGACCTTGGCCAGAAAATGAAATAATTTCAGTAACCGGGTAGCATTACAAACAATTTCTGGGCTAGGTCCAAAATTCTGCCTTTTTAAATTTTTCTTCAAAAGTTGCACTTAAATTATGCTGAAATTTGGGTTTTATAAAATATTTTGGAAATTTTTTCTGGAATTTAGAT
>JAUZNK010012203.1:0-23320 GCA_035046665.1 Euphysa ruthae
TATATAAAAATAAGCAAAAAAATTTTTTTCCTGTTAAAATTTCTATTAGTCACTTGGTGTAAGTTTATAAAAGTGCAGTTACTATATAGTTTTAGTATATATTCTAAAAAAAAATTGACGAAGAAATATGAATTAAATATCTACTATGCCTGTTTACTCTTCTTACCAAACATTCTAGAATCTATGAGACTATGAAAAATCTTCTAAAACCTAATTTAAGATTTTGGTAACAAATTTGTGCATTTAAAGATTTTCCAAGTTTTTTAATTTTTTGGCTAAGTTTAAAATAATTCTCATTTTTTTTTTTTTTTATTTTTTTTTTTTTAGCTATTTTAAAAAATATAATATCAATAACTCAGTTCTAAGCTTTGAGCTCATCAATGTTATCGAATTATTTTCATTGATCTCAGAAAAATTAATTTCACTAAATCGTAAGATCAAAAAAAAAAGAAAAAGAAGTACTGAAGCAATATTAAAAGCATGTTACTCTGTTTTGAAATGTCTTTATTCTGATCCAAATATTTAAAAATGGTTGTAGATCCCATTATGTCTGATGATAATCAATTCATTTTTAGTACCAATTTATTTTTAGTACCAAAGACAATGTCTGGTTACCAAGAAATGACTATTGTTTATCATTTAACTCCGTATCAAACACAGCTTATCACAAATTCAAGGTTAAAAAATTTTTTTTTCTTGCACCATACTTTGATCTATGAACAACATTTTGTATTGTAGAAAATTATGATGCCCAAATGTTGAAATTGCATACCTAAGAAAGTTATTTTCATTTAAAAAGAACATGCTCCATTAAAATATAAAAATCTCTTAGCATTGTTAAAATCATACAATCAAATCATAGTCATGAATTTTTAGGCAACATTCTATTATTAAATATGTGCTTGACAATTTTGTAAGCTACGCATCACGAGTTAATGATAAACTATTGGTTTCTAAATTAAAATACATTTTTGTTTCCGATGAAAAATTTTGATGTTCTCAAATTTAAATTCCTTATGACTAAATAGTAAAAGTAATAACTTTTATTGTCATAATTATGAACAGTTTTATTTAAGAAAGGTTTTATTCTTTTTAGGTCCTTCAGCATAAAGTCATGTGTAGAATATGGTGTACAGGTTCATTTAAGGTATTTTTTAAATACATACATGAATTGTTTATGGTATTGTCCTTTATGTTTCGAAAGAAGGTTTTTCTAAGTGATTGGTTATTTTTTTGAGTAGTAAGTAAACAGAAAGGAAAAAAAGTTTTAAAGTTTCGTATACAATAAATATCCCTCTAAAAGGCCTCTCTGGGAGAGATGCTTGATTGCCTTCTCACATTCTCATAAAAGCTTTGACTGAGCTCGAAATATTGAGCACCTTGTTTCATTTTCAATGTGTTAAAAAGAATTTTATTTGTATACGCTAAATATCATCGATCCTTTAAAAAAGGCTCGGCAATTGGTGATGTTCATATTAAAATTATTCTGAGAAACATAAAATCTAAATTTCACTGAATTATTGGTAGAAAATATTTACCTTTTCAAATTAGAGTACCTTAGATAAAACTATAAACAAAGTGATTTTTCTGAATTCTCAGTTAGCAGTTTTTTTTTTTTTTTTTTTATTGGAATAATGTTAGAATAAATAAATATAATAACAAGGTTTAACAATTCGTGTATGTACGCCAAAAAAAGAAAAAAATGAGTGATGACGTAGTTTATTATTTCTCCATGAACATGCAAACTCAGAAAAACTATAATAATGTACGTACGTATTTTTCATCGCTGAAAAAGCTATTATTATGTACAACATAATTATGTACAATTTAAAGAAAACATTTCTTCTGTATAAAAATTGTCTATAGTCTTATCCTATTAATACTTTTTAAATTATCATATTTATCTGTAGGCCTGGTCATGAAAAAAAAGGTGGGGTACGGCACTTTGTATGCCATTTTTGTTTAGGCGCACGACAAAAGTCATTCGCCATAATTTCTTTGAGCGTATGTCATAAGGTACACACCTTACACCACATTTTAACCACAAGTGTTTTTCCAACCTCTTTCGTCTCATATCCGATAAACGACTCTTGCTTCCAAGATAATTCACAAAAATTACTTTGTTTGTAGTTTTTATCTCTAAGGTACTCTAACTCCAAAAGATAAAAATATAAAAATAAATTTTTTTTTTTTCAAAGAAATAATGCATATTTCTTCTGTCTTCTGTCGCTTTCTTTAAAAAAAAAAAAAAAATAATAATAATTTTAATTTATATAGGTATTTTTGCTTGTGAAATAATGTTTGTTGGCGTTTGTTAAATATCTAGAAGTTAAATCTACTATTTATATTGTAGTTCTTATTTTGTGATTTACCGTATCATACGCAATCTTTACTGCAAAATGAATAAAAAGTTTTTTGTACGAAAGCGTGAGAAAATTAAATTTCTTTGTTCCTTTCAAGCATTCTCGAATGCACAGCATGATGGATAATGCAAAGTAGTTGTATTAAAGATAATCTGTGATAAATATACACTGTCACGTCTTCATCATTCCAAAAATTGTTTAATTTTTATCAAAGCATTTCATCACATTTCTCATAAAAATACACGCTTTCACTTGTTTATGTATTTATTACAACATCGGTAAATAATGTAAATAATTAAATTGTTGAATTGTAACTGTATAACTACTCATATTTAATATCCAAGGTTAAGACAAAAGTTAAACCATAAATATAACATTTAGAACGCTTGGGTATGAAATATTTATTAAATTAAGTTTTATCGTTTGCTTATGATAAATTTTTTACATCGCATTTTATTAAATCTGTTATTAAGAGGAAAAAAGTGTGTCATATTCAGAAATCTATGCTTTCCTCCCAATAAATAATAACATTATTTTTTTTGCACATAAAATTAATCTGTGCAAGTGCATTTCACTCAAAATTATAAATAAAAACATTACCGAATGCCGACCCTACTTCAAAGGATTGAAGATATTTAACATATACAAATAAAAGTTTTTTTAATGTATTAAGGCTCTTGATAAGTCTCTTATAGTGAGGCTTTTTAGTGGGATATTTATTGTATACCAAACCTTAAAATTTTTTGTTATTACTAAAATAAATCTTGTGAATTTAAATATTTGTTACATTAGTAACAGAGTTAAAATGATCATTTATTTCAATGTTTTTTGAATACTTATTTTTCTGTGTTACACTAATCTTTTGTTCAGTTCCTAGAAGTTAAAATACAACAATGTTTTTGAATATCTATCTGTTAACATCATAAGCTACATTGTGTTACCACATTACAATATTACAAAACAATCAACCATTTTTAATATTTATTGTGCATATAAAAATGCGTTGGTAGCACCCTCGTGTGTAGTGTAGCAAATGCACGAGGGTGCTTTCCACGCATTTTTATATGCACAATATTAAAAATAGTTGACTATTGTGTAATATCGCTGATATAAAATGTGGATTTTTGGAAGCAAGAAAATAGATAAAAAGAAGGCTTTAAACACTCTGTTACAGGCAATCTAAGGTATACCAATTTCAAAAATTTCTCCGCATAGCCCAACCATAGTGGGTTGTGCTGGGAAGGCGGAAAGGAAAGGAAGGGAGAGGGTCAAATAACCGATCAAACAAAAAAAACTTATTTCAGCCCCTGTGCTATATAAATATAAACAGGCCCTTATGGGAATGGGTTGTCCGTTTTGTGGGAGCCGCATCAAGTAAATATAATAAAAAAATGAATTAATTCAAAATATTCGAGATTTGGGTTACAGAGAAACACAAAAAAGGTATTTACAAATAACAGTTAAAAGTAAAAAAAAAAGTATTTACAAATAAAAGTTAAAAGTAATTATAATTAAAGATAAGACAAGACGCTCAACATTTTGAGCCTAGTCAAATCTTTGATAAGCGTGTGAGGAGTGCAAGCATGTGAGGTGCATGAGCGTGTGAGCGCGATCGTGCACCTCTCCCAGAGAAAACTGGATTCATTCTCAGGCCTATGCTTTACACCTGCTTTTTCATCAACAGAGCTTTCAGCAGGAACACAATATTTACAAGAAGGACTGATTGAACTTTTCTGATTAGGAGTAACGATTTTCATTAATATGGCAACCTGATAATCGTTGAATTGATTTTTTCTTTTGTTTTCCTTTTTCCTTTTTAAACCATTTTATAACAATATGCAGTAGACAGATATGTTTTTCGTAGAAAATACATAGTGCCACCGTACAGCTTTCATAACTTATGATTTTGTGGTCACATTAACTTTGAAAGAAGAAACAAAGTCCTTAGGCAGCCCTTTTTGTGGGCAAACAGTGCCACAAAAAAGAGTATCTTCATTTAATAGAAGTTTGAAGAGATATGGAGAGTTATAGAAATTATACATATAAACTATATACCCTTTCTTTTTTTAGGGGTTCAAAAGATTAGTTACAGTGTCATATGTTTTGCCATATACTGATTCTTTAGGTTGATCGTCTGTTTTACCGACATAAATTTCAAACATCATGCAATAAACATTTTAAGCTTCACAAATTTTGAATGTTTCCATATTTATCAGGCTTATTTGGATTATGAACCTTGAAATTTTTATTTCCATTTTTTTGTGAAATCCATACTTTTTTGATTCTGTCTTGAACGATATGGAAACTTTTCCCCAAGTTTTTTTGTTGGGTTATATCCAGTTATATCCCCTTTTGCTAGGTAATCTTTAGGTATACAGCATTTAAGAAAAGATAAAATGTTAAAAAAGGTATGCCTGCTCATGACTGTTCTTGGAAATAGAGTTTTATAAAAAATAAAAACATTAAATTTTTTAACCCCCGTCTCATTTGACTTTACAAAGCCAGATTAAGAAAAACCACAAAAGTATATTTTCATAACGTTTCATAAAAACATCTGCCTCATAATAAAGACTATTTATATATGTCTTATTATTATAATACAGTAGAAGCATACTTTGAAAGATGCACTGCTGTAGCTGTAACAAAAATTGAGACAGTATAACATATGCAAAAACTTTTGGCATAAACAAAAAAATCTTTTTAGAAAGAAATATTCTATGATCTGTTTTTTTCTGAATATTTAACAATAAACGATTGGTGATGTTATAAAGTGATAGGTGAAAACCAATAACGAACCATTATTTCAACCCCTGGACCCTGGACTTAGCCAACAAGTTTTGTGAAAAATGAAATTTAGCCCATGAAACTACTGTTGCTGTTCAGGATTATAAATGAATTATAAATAAATCTCTTGTGATTTCAATTATTTGCTAATTATGAGGTGGATTGTAAGTTTTTAGCTATTTTATATGATATTTTAAATGTCCCATGTTGCAATGAAAGACACCACAGTTACTGGTTGGTGTGCTAGGATTTTGTGAGAATCTACGTATAAATCATAGAAGGCTCCTGACCACTCTCTAATGGCTGTTTCAGAGTTTATCTTTTGTCATAGTTTTATAAAATCTTGATTTTTCTTTAACGAAGTGATAAACGCTGAAAAATTTTAACTAGGTAATTTTCCTACTTTTGGATTTTAAAGAAGATTATTGACAAACCAATTAGATGTTGTATAATTAATACATTCTCAATAATATAATGTATAATTAACTAACAAAAAAAAAAAAAAAAAAAAAAAAAGAGCAATATTTTGCCTACATAAAAATAAACTTTAGCAAATGTAGAAGGGATTCTTATTAATTATATGAAACAAAACAGTTGTTTAAGATCAAAGATCATGTGCTTTTTTATACGTTAGGTAATTTATACTAATATTAAATTCATAATTTTTTTCAGGTTTTCTTTATCTGAAACAAGTTGTGTTCAAGAAGATCAATACCCATCAAGAGTAAAAATTAGTGTAAATAACAAATCAATACCTGTGCCAGTAAGTAGAGTGATATGTTTAGATTTTTTGAAATTATTTCTCCTCGTTGCTTGTATTAATAAAGCGGTGTTTATCTTTTTATCACTTATATATTTCATTGACACTTTGAGCATTCATATATAAATGAAGGTTGCTGTTTTATCTGGTAAATTTTTTTCAAATATTTTGAAAATTATAGTTTTAAATTTTACTTTTGATTCTTTCTACTTTTTACGTTATATTTACAACATAGATAACTTTTTCTAAATGGCCACCTGATAAAAACTCATTTTTCTGTGTCCCTATTATGATGTTCTTAACTTTCTTGAAATCAGTCCTGCATTGTTATTTATAACTAGGCTCAAGGAAAGCTGTAAGAAAACTGTCTAAACGTGTTAAGGAATTTTTTGAACTCTGTGTCTAAACGTGTTAAGGAATTTTGTGCAAAGAGGATATTTTATAATTTTCTGTAGGATTTCTGTTTTGTGAAAATATTAAATAATATTTCGTGTAATAAAAATTTAGATTCAAAATCTAAACCTAAATCGAAATAAAATATTGTTTGAATTTTCTGAGAAACTGAAATAATAAATATTTGTTATTAATCAATCAATATGCTTTAAGTGTTTAATTGTTTGTGTTTAATTTCCAAAGATAAAAAATTATTTTCTAGTGCTTGTTAGTTATTGCGTTTTTGCGAATAAGTATTTAGCAAAAAAATTGTAATATAATGGGGCATGTTTCCATACAGGGTAGTATGAAGTTTTATTTTCGTCAAATTTTTTGAATCTCTGTGACATTATTTATGGATAAAATATCAAAATATCACATTGCATAAATCTCTAGCGATATTGATTAAAAATTTTATCTTCCCAAATTTCTGCAAAAATATTCTGATTAAAATAATAATTCTAATAAAATAATTTCTAATTTTCTATTTCTCCTGAAAAATTTCCCAAAATTGCATACAGAAGGAAAAAAAGCAGGAAATTTAGTATGAATAAAAATTTGTTTTTATTAAATTAGATTTTTTATAAACTAGGTTTTTTTATTAACAAAATTTAATTGCTTCTACAAATATGCGTTATTACTTATATATACTTAAATACGGGTGAAATAATAACTTGATACATGCTTTTGTAAGTGTATTAAAAATTTTAGCCAAACGTCTGGAGTTCTAAAAGGCAGGTTTATTGTTTGAAATGCCTCAGCCAGGAAATCTAAAATTAGTGTTTCAAATATTCATACGTGAATTTAACAGATTGGTATTTCAAATATAATTTGAATTTTTTTACTGGTATTTAAATAAAAAAGTGAGTTTTGTAAATATCCAAATAATAAATAAATGATAACAATATACTGTTGGTCGATGTTTGCACAGCACTACGTTAGTTTGATTACTTTTTAAAAACATATTTTTATAAACAAGATTTAATGTAGAAGTTTATTATGCTTAAAGAAACATAACGTTTATTGTGTGTAGTTTTATTTACAATACCAATTACTATTTCCTGTATTTGTGCTTATCAGCTACTGGGAAAAGTTACACAAAATGGGATATGGTCAATTCTGATGTCTTTTAGGTGTTGAATGATCTTTAGTAAACTACTATAAATATATAAATAAATGAAGGCTAGAATTTATGACCTTTCATTTAGATTAAAACCTTTGCACTGGTGCTAGCAAATTTATTTAAAACTAATTGTTATTGATTATTTAGGGACAACCTCCACCGAATGCTCAGAATCAAGAGCCACGTAAACCTCATCGTCCCATAAATATTACTCCAATAAATATCTCACCAATAATAGCAAATCAAATTACAGTTCAATGGATGCCTTCGGATCATGGACAAGTAAGTGAAAAAAAGATTTTCTTTTCGCGTCAATAAAAATGTATAATTTATTTTTTTTTTTTTTTTTGTGTATTTGCGCAAATGTTTTCTTCACTTTAAATGAAAATATAATAAAACAATTAATGACGTGGATTTAATAAAAGTTGTCAAAGAATTGGAAAATCATTGAAATAATATTTTTACTGAACCAATGATGAATCTATAATCAGTTTTTTAGACCTTTTTTGTTGTTCTGTCAAAGATAATATTCTGCTTTTATTTTCATCAGTACAACTGGTACTTTTTTTGATCGCTTTTTTGATTGTTTTCTTTGTATAGCTATGCGTGTATATAATAAACTTTTTTTGTTCAGCTTGCGCCTGGCAGAAATTCGCTGAAACACAAGTTACAGTAACATTTTTGCTTATTTTTCAGCGACATACAGCTACAGTGCACCTTGTAAAAACAGTTCACAGTGAAACTCTAATAAACAACCTAAGGTTAAAACCAGAACGTTCTGCAGACCATACCAAGGCATTTAGTAAGTCCAGAAATACATTTTTCTTTGTTTCTGTGACTGGCGTATTCTAAGCGTCCACAATATATGCTGCTACAACTATTGTAAATAACTTTCTTTATAAAAGTTTTATTTTCATCTTTTACTGTTTGACTTTCCTAAAGAAAAACGAGTTATAAATTTTAATTTTTATACTTGCTATGTTATTTAATAAAGGTTATCAGAATAAATGTTGATAATAATTTCTAGGTAAAACTGGAGGTAGATGTAAACTGAATAAGATTTCACCTTGATGGCATGATTAACTTATATATATGTAAACCCCACAAATTTCAGCATCTTAAATTGATTATAAATATTTTGAAAATTTGGAAATAAGAAATGAATTCATTAGTATTTTTTGTTTTACCACATGAAATTTAAAAAAAATAAAGCCTATGCTGCTTATAAAAATGTACAAAAATTTCTTGGTAACTTACTTTCTCATGTTTGTTTTTAAGTTACTGAAAAATTAAAGCAAGACCCTGATAGTGAAATCGCTATGACCAGTCTAAAAGTTTCTCTTTGTTGCCCGGTAAGTAATTTTATAGTGCTTACTTGAAATAGTCCACTCTAATGTGTAATGAGTTTTTAGGCATTTACTTTTAGATTATAATTTTTGTGAGTGAAAAATAATCTCCATATCAATTATAATATGCTTCAAAGGTGATAAAAGATAAAAAAGGAAAATTATCCTGAAAATTCTTTCAGCATTTTTTTTTTCTTTGCTTTATGGACATGATTCTAATGGGCATGGTTCTAATGAACATGATTCTAATGGACATGATTCTAATGGACATGATTCTAATGAACAGTAGTTGATTCTAATGAAATTATGTCATACTGTGATTTTGGGATAACTAGATAATATTATCTCATTAGATAAATTTGGTTTATAATAAAAAAGAGTTTTTTTTTTTTTACAAAAATGGAGGAAGGTTCATACATATTTCTTTTCTTGCGGAAGAAAAATTTAGGAAATTCAAAGTGTGAGATTGTTAATCATGTGCTTGGATCATTTTAAACATCAGTTTTTAACTATAAGAAAAATAGGAAACCCATTTTTTAAATTTCTGACCTAGTTGAATTTCAAAGCCCAGATTTTGTAAATGATATAACATTGATGGGATTGAGTTATAGAGCTAAAAAAAAATAATCGTCAAAATTTTAGGGAATGCCTCTTACATAGACCTCATAGTTTATTGCAGGATTGTGCAAAGTTTTGTAAAATTTTGTTTTGACATATATTTTTTTACTTATTTTTTTGTTTTATATAGTTTTGATGATTATAATTCTTGTTTGTTCTTTTTTAAGATGAAAAACTTCGCTTTTTATAGGAGTTTACTTAAACAGCTCTTACTCACCTAAGAATATTTTTTAGATTGGTAAAACCAAGATGACATACCCATGCCGGGGTGATAAGTGCAACCATCTACAATGCTTTGATGGCTCAACATACATTCAAATGAATGAAAGGTTAACTATTTATATACCTCAAGTTCAATTTTTTCATTTGACCTGATTCAACCCGAAGATTTACTGAATCATTTTAATTTTATCAGCCTTCAAATGATTTTTTAGAAATTTTCAAAAAAAATTTTTTATCTAGCTCTATTTTTCAGGGGAAAAACTAGGATTACACTAGAAAGAGAGGGAGTAGACTAACTTTTTTGAAAATTGCTAAGCTTTGCTCTAATATCTGTGGTTTGGGGTATTAATGAATTAATTGCTTTGGCATGTAATATTGTGTGACATTACTAAGTCAAATTATATGACTAGTTTAAAACAATCAGGCCACAAAAAATACCTTTATTTTTAATCATAATAACGTTTTTTCCTTATTTAGACCTCACAATCTATTTGCTTAAGAGCTGTGAATTTATTTTCACAAAATATTTTATGAAAAGCTAAAATAAATAAAGATATATATATAATAGATATAATATATAAAATATAATTTATAAAAGATATATAATCCAAATTTTCGTGAAATGGCTTTAGTTGATACCAGGGGTGAAAATAATGCATCAATAAAAGCTTCTTTGAAAAAATTGTATTAGTGTGAAACATGGGCAAATTTTTTACACAATTAAAATAATTTTTGCATCAATGTTCATTAAAAGTGAGTCAGTCATAAGATGTTTCCAATTATTATGACGTAATTCAAAACTTATTGAGAAGTTTTAAAACCTAAATTAAATATCATAAAAACTTTATCCTTTATCCGTTATAATTGCTATACTAGAGTCCATCTTATTTTTCAACTACGAGGGTTTATTCGTCTTTACCTATTTGTTTTAATGTTTTAGAAAGCCTTCATGGGTATGTCCTGTCTGTAATAAAAAAGCACATTTATCAGAACTATTTAAAGACGGGTGAGTCTCTTATATTTATAATGTATTAACATGTGAAATGTATTAACATGTGAAATTTAAATTTAAATTATTTGCACTTTTAACCTTTAGCATGATTATTGGACTCCAGAAAAGAAAAGCAGTCTGAATTAACTCATGTGTTTGTAAAAACACTTAAATTTTTTTTTTTTTTTTTTTTTTTTTTTTTTTTTTGATTAGAGAATGAGAATGATAAAAGGCATCTTTATTTTTATGGCCACTTTTCAAGAATTTTCAGTTATTGGGTTTTTCACATAAAATATTTCCAGAGCCAACTAATTCAGAATTTCATGTGTCAATGTTTTTGTTATATTGAAGTGTAAGTTAAATCTTGCTCCTTTACTTGCACTAAGTTAATTTATATCTTGATTCAAGCATTAAAGCATTCTTTATTTTTAAAATAAGTTTAAGTTCTTCAACCTGTCTATAACTCTGAGTTCTTCAACCTGTCAAGAACTCTGAGTTTTTAACCTGTTAATAACTGAGATTTTAACATATCAATAACTAAATTTTCAACTTGTCAAGAACTCTGAATTCTTCAACCTGTCAATAACTATGAGTATTCAACCTGTCAAAAACTCTTGAGTTTTCATGACCAGCTTGAATTTTTCTCAGGAAATAATGTTTGTTTTTCTTGAAGATTTTTATATTTATATCTTTATGTTTCTTTTTACTATAAATTTTGTGTTTGAAAAAAATGGTATGTTTTAACTGTTTTGATAGTTTTGTTGTGCTCCATGGTCTAAAATTGAGTCAAATTTTCTTTAAAGATTTTTTTTTTTTTTTTTTGTCGTAATTCGAAAAGGTGATTTTTTTAAGTATTTTCGATTCTTTAATACATTAGGAAAAAAAACTTGGATTAGCAAGTTTTTGCATTTTTTCAATTTTTCTTAAATTTTTTAATAATAAGTTGCTTCCTGCTACAAGGCTTTAAGCCTTAATTTGCAGGAAGCTAAAGAAGTGTTTAAACTCTAAACTTACTGCACTGAAATGCTATTTATTGCCTAAGACCTTGTAGTTGGGAGTCAGATGCACTACCGGCTGAGCTCTCCAAGTACAATGCACAAATATAGATGTATCTAAATAAATAAATAAATGCGCTTTTAAGGAACAGTTTTCTCACTGATAATCTTAGTTAGCTGTCAGCTGATAAGCTTCTTTGTCTGTTTATTCATTTTTTTGAAATATCTAATACTATTGAGGTGTAAATTTTACCTTTGTAGCGTAGCATCACATCAAGACATTACTTGTGATATAATGAATTTATAATAAAGATTTCTTTTTATTTTAAACGTTGATAAATTCATTATTTTCTTTTTGAGACTTTTCTTGATAAATATTTGTTTTATCTAAATTTTTGTTACCAGGTTGTTTATTAGTATCATCAAACAAACTCAGGATTGTGATGAAATAAATTTCTTTGCAGATGGGTCTTGGAGACCAGTTTTGGAAGAAGGTACATGTTTTATGGCATTTGCTGTAACATTTATTAAGTGTTTTGTTTGCCAGGTAATTTTTTTCAAAAACTGTTTCATCAACCATTTCTGTACATAAAAAAAATGATTCCTGTATTTTAAAATGATTTGTTAAATGCTCTTGATATAACATAAACTGTTTGGGGCTAATAAGAAGAGTTGAGTTTTTTTGATTGAAGTATTTTGAGTCTGAAGCATTCTGAAAATTTCTTTCAGCAGACTTCATGTTGATAACTTTATAAATTTTAAAATTTTAGGAGATTTCATATGTGTATGTATGTACGTATATATGTGTATGTGTGAGCGCACATGTGCGTATGTATGTATGCATATCAATTTATATATATCCTTCTTGCATTATTTTAGATGAAAAGAAACCACTGGCACAACAACTTCTTGCAACAAAAAATAACCCTAGCAAAACACCACCTCCCCTTGTTGACTGCAGTACAGGTATAACAGTATGTTTTGTATTATTATTATTATTTATTTTTTTGACATTTGGTTTTTACCTAGCTGAAGCAATTTTCATAAACATTACCTGTGGTAAAAATTTTAACCTTGTGATTTGAAATCTTTAAAAAAAATGATAGTGATACTATATATAATTTTTATTCTTTGTTTATATTTTTTAAGCAATTAATGAGATTTTACAAACCATATATGGTTGTTTTTTTTCACATAACTTAAAGTCTGTCGCAGTGTGTCGTTAGTGTGTCGGCCCAAGATAAAACGACTCGGTTTACAAAGTAAGTTGGCATTAGGAAAGGTATCCAGCTGTATTACCTTGCTCCAACACTTTATCAAATGATTGGGATTGTCTTTGAATTTCGGTTTTTTGGCAACTTCTCAAGAGGTCATTCTACCTCAACCTAGCAAATGGTCTCCAAGTGACCTTCTGAGATTTTAGTAATTTTTAAATATTACGTTCATTTATACAAGATAAAAAAATCCTGAAATTTCCAGCTCAATATCTTTAGCGGTTTAGAATTTATGTCTGTTTGAAGTTACAAAGGTAGAGGAATCGACCACCAGGAGTATCGATTTTTAAATTTCTGTCATTTTCAAAGATTAATTACTTTTTTCTATTTTAGACAGGGTCCTCAAGTTTTAAAAATCAAGAGAACTCACATTTTGAGATAATCATGTTAATCACTTAATTTTTTACAATTTTAAGTATATTTATTATACTTGTAAGTTTCATTATATTAGTTTTAGTGTAGTTTTGGTTGTAACTCCTTCCCAAAAATCCTGGCCCAAAGTTATAATTTTTGGAGTTTGGTTTTTTATTTTTCGCGCGTTTTTAGGGCTATTATTTTTATTATTTATTTATATATCTAGCCTTTGGTCAAAGGGCTTATCCACCCTTCGATCAATCCATCAAAAATCCGCTTTATTTTAGTAAATCACTAATGGTGTCGGGTTTTTCTGAGTGAAATATTGATTTTCTAAAAGTGCTTCCCACATAAGGTTTTTAGCTCTGGGTGAGGGTAAATTTTTTTCAGATTTTCTTTGCCGACCGTATTTCAAACTCTTATAAGTTTTTTGATTTTTTTGAAAATTTTGATACTAATCCAAGTATACTTATCATATTTTTAGGTTTCAATGCATTAGTTAGTATGGTTTTGGTGCAATTCATTCCCAAAATTTAGAAATTTCAGACTTTTTTCAATTTTTAGGCAGCCATTTGGGATTTATTGAAAATTTTGAAAAGCTTACTTTTCATATTTTATACACAACTTTGAAGTTCTGTTGATTTTTTAAATTTGAGGACCCTGTCTAAAGTAGAAAAAAAGTTTTAAACCTTGAAATTGGCAGAAATTTAAAAATTAATCCCCCATGTGATCAATTCTTCTAACCTAACATTTAAAAATTACTAAAATCTAGCCTGGAGTGATTTTTTAAAATTTTTTAAATTGGCATTGAATGACCCAAGACCAAATCTATAACCTTGTTAATTTTGTTTAAAATGTAGTTTATTTCACGCTGATTTAATTCTGTTTGAAATATAGTTTAACTCTGACAAAAATTCTGATCGCTAGAAACAGGTCTTTGTTTGCATCAGCTAGAAAATCTTTTTTGTGTGTGTGAGAAGAAAGAGTAAATTTTTGTCACATAAGTGCATTTTCTCAAAGTTATCTCCAAACTATGGCTCTTCTTTTTTTGAAGCAAAATTTGAAATTTTTGCCAATTTCAAAAATATACTAAAGATTATAGACTTGTACTAAAGTTCTTATTGCCTATCAACGGCTCAAGTTAATTTTTCGTGTATTAAAAACTCTTTTGCTAGCGACAGACCTTTAGCTAGTATTTTAAGACATATCTCAAAAATTTCTTAATGTAAATCTAAATATTTTTAAAATATTTTTCCAAATAAAATAACCATAGAGGACATCATTATACCCATATGCACACTTACTGAAAATTTTGTCTGGTCTTAATTTTGGATAGATTCGAGTATAATCCTCTGTTTGGTAATGGTGGCTTGTATAATAAGACTTAATATATTTTTTCTTCTTTTTTTTTTTGTTATTTTAGAATCTCCATCACCTGTAAATGTAGCAACTCCTGTTATCACATCTAGATATAGTGATCGAGACATGCCAACACTTGAGCGGATGCCAAAACAGGAAACTTCAACATCTACTTCAGCAGCCAAGGAAAAAGCTGCTAATGAGCCTGAAGTAGAAATAATTTCAATAGATTCTGATAGTGAAGATGATGAACCACTTAGGCCTCCTCCTCAGAAACTTCTAGAAAGGTATACGCTTCCCAATCATGTAAATTTTGAAGTCGTTGCAATATGACTTTATTCAGACCAAGTTTTTACTGGTTCATTGCTTAGGGTTATGATAAATTGTGACAAAAAAATCTTAACTTACATTTTTTTTTTAATTTTTGTGATATAATTACACTAGCTGGCATTGCTTTAAAAAATTAAATCTTGCTCTGGAAATATGATTTAGAAATTTGGTTTTCACCAATATTATATTAATTTATTATTATTTATTATATTAATTATATTATATTTATATAATATTAATTTTGGATCAAGTATTGAAGAGTAATTAATCACAGTAAATGTTTTCATAATGATTAAACGCTCTTGAGAATTTATGTTTTAATATTCTGTGATAAATTAATTATTTAAAATGCATTTCCTTAATTTATTATGCTAATGTTTAGTTTAAAAAATTTTTGGTCCTAATTCTAAAAATAAAAATCCTAATGGCTGACCAAGATGAAATAAGAATTTAATTTTTTTTCAATATTTATCAATTATGTAGCAAAAGATATTTCCTTTCTTTTGCATCAATATTTGATATAATTGGTTTTCTTACATTTTAGTAACAGTCAAGCTATTTGTTATCGTAAATCACCTCCAAGCCTTCCTCCTACTCTACCTCTTCCTCCGCAATCTTCAGCCAATTATTCATATCCTTCATCAGATTTGCAAGGTATGAGTTACACTGTGTTTAATGCGTTTCAGAAATTTTAATGTATTGAGCACCTGGGGGGGAAAAAAAATCATCATTGATTCTTGATATGCTAAATTATTTTAATGCAAACTTTCTCAATACCCAATTCCTACACTATTAGTAATTCTAAAAATGCTGTGTGTCAGGATTACAGTCTTAAATTTTTTTATGAAACAGGCTGAGCTATTGCTATTAGGTGCGTCTGCATTAAAAGGATTTTTATTAAACAATTTTATTAAATTGATATTGGATATATGCCTTCATCCAGCAGGATGCTGCTTTGTTTCTATTCTTTCCCTGTACTGTAAAATCTTTACGTAAAAAACATGTTGATGTAAAACATTACTGTAGAATTTCAGGGTTTTTATAAATTTTTGTAATATCTCTTGAAAATCTGAGCTCTGGTGCATGAGATTATATATTTTAGTTTTGACACTTGAAGTTTCACACTAGTACTGCCCATTGATCTTCATTCAGCCAATGATTAATTTCATGAGTATTCCAATACTTTTTAGGTAGCTCTGTTTTTAATTTATATTTTTTGGTTATGGAAATTTATTTGTGATTTGCTAAGCGTAGTTTGGATGTTGTTTTGTTCAATGTAAGATTTTGCAACATAATTGTCAAGATTTGAATCAAAGTTTGCTTGGCACACAATATTTGATACGAAAAATTTCGTTGAAGGTTTTTTTTTTTTCTTAACACAGTTGAATACTTTTTCCTCTAAAACGGTAGGTTTTGTGATATTATGGTTAATAGAATTTACAAAACCTATTAGGGGTATAGCAGTAACTAACTTTTAGCAAATTGTGGTTGAATATTTTCTCCACTAATATTTTCTGACTAATGAAAAATTTTTATTACTTAATTAATTAAGTATTAAGTATTAATTAAGGAAGAATACAGCAGCTACAATAGTTTGAACGTTTTGGTTGCATTGATTTTCTATTTCTTTTCTTCTTTTTTTTTTTTAGCATTTCTTTTTTACAATTGTAGATTATGTACACTAAATCTTAGGAACTCCACGTATCATACGTCTCATAAATTCTTTGAAATTTACATTCATATCGATTCTCTTTCTTTCTATCTATCTTTCTATCAATTCTCTCCATCCTCTTTCAATTATAAAGCGATTGCCCATAACATTAGAAACCAAGTTGCCACGGTTATCATATAACGAAGAAATTATTTTCAACAAAGTTTTTCCTTAGCATCGAAAAGCTTTAGAAAAATCAGATTACACCCATAAATTAAAATACTAACAAGAAAATAGATCTGAACCAAAAATTAAGTTCTTGTATTTTCTTGAGAAAATTTTTATTTTTTTATTATTTGCTTTTGATAAAAATATAATTTAATTAGGTATGTATGCGCTCCAAAGTGTTCTCATATCAATATAATGAAACTTATCATTAGGTTGCGGAAATATCACAAACATGATTGGTCAATCGCTAGAAGAGACGAGGAAATAAATTCCATATTTTTTATAGACAAGAGAAAAATACCGGTAACATAAACATTTATTAAATGTTATTGCGGCTAGCAATAATTTAAAAAATGCATCGAAATTTAGTTTTAATATCTTTAATTTAGATTAAGGGATATAAATATAAAGATATAAATATAATAAATATATAAAGATATAAATATAAAGAGATTTTAGAGTTGAAAAAAAGTATATGTTTTGTTGTGATAAGATGGGAGTTAGGTATTATTATTTTATTTTATAGACCTAATGATAAACTACTTATTGCAAGCATACTCAAGAAATATGGGATATTTTTCTCGTTTTTCAGGTTTTTCTTAAATATTAAAGACTCATTAAATATTTTAGAACATAAAAATATTTGCTATATTTTTCTCGTATGCTTGTGACAACTAGTACTTATTAGTAACCATAGACTAGGTTCCCTGCTTTAGAGAAGTTTCGAGCTTAGTTTTGATAGATCCCTGTAATTATTCTTTCTTCGTTTCTATAAGGAACATTTTTTTATTAATTTTGACATTTTAGGACGTGAAGCAAGAAGTTTAACAGGAGACATTTTGAAAGCTTTTTTTTTTTTTTTTTTTTTTTTTTTTTTTTTTTTTTTTTTTTTTTTTTTTTGTACAATTGAAATATGTTGTATCAATAGTTTTTTTGAAATTTTTGATTTTAATTTCAGGCATGGAGTTATATAACCTGCTCCCACATGAAGACAGAGTAAGTCTTATTTTCCTCTTGCTAATGTTGAGTTCATGATTTCTTTTACTTCGACAACGGAGTGACTCATAGTTAATAAAAGGAGTAAAAATTGTTGAATATATTGTAAGAATATTTTAAATTAATTTAAAAGTTGAATAAATATGAAACACCAGATGCTATATAAGCTGAAAATGTTGGTTAAATTTTGTTGCAAAGAGCAAGGCAAATTTCAGAAATGAGGTTTTCCAAACAACGTAAATACCTGGCGTTATGAATTCACTTATGTCTGTTTGTCTTTCTGACAATTTTTCTTATTGTTCATTTGATTTTTTTTAGCTACAGAAAATTAATGTAAAGTTTTTTTTTCGCAATTTCAATTTCAAAATCCATGAAAAAGAATATTGTTTGTGATATTTTTACTTAGTTATTATTAGTTATTATTATTATTATTTTTTTAATTGTTTTTCACACAATTGCAACAAAAAAATTTTCAACATTTAAAAATTTTTTTTACAAAATTTTTTATCTCCTTCTCTTTTTTATTTGTAGTTTTGCTTGAAGTATTGCATCTACAGAATCTATTTTTTTTTTTTTCCTATTTTTTCAACTCCCAAAACTTTTGTTTTCCTGATCTTTGGTTGTGGCTGAGGGAATTTTAATATATTTGAATATTAAACTTTTATCATTTTTTCAAGATTGAATCTACAATTCTCTAAATTGTATTGGCAGAAAAAGTGCACATTTTTGAAAAGTCTTGTTTTTTCTAAAACCTTTTTTTTTTCACGTTTTTCTTGAAATTCATTCATTCATTTTTTTTTTTTTTTTTTTTAATTTTTAAAATTTCTTTTTGTCTGCACAAAGTTAAGGTCTAAGGAGGCAAATGTAACGGACTGTAATGGATTTCTGAAAAAAAAAATTTTTATCTTGAGGTAAAATAATAGTTTGTATTAATTTTTTCGTTCTTGAATAATATGTCGCTGAAGGTTTCAAGTCATTCTTATTCCAGTTATTCATATTCTTTTTTATCTGGTAGGCCTTGTTAACAAAAAGCAAATTTTTTTTTTTTTTTTTTTTGAAGCTCAAATAATGTTAAGATAATTTGTGCGCCTGAAATAAAAGGCTTGATATTCTCATGGTGTTTAAAATTATGCAATTTTAGATTTTATTTTTGCATCACACGCAGTAAGTGTTTTTGATGTACTCTCAATGCTAAAAAACAAAAATTTGGAAACGTTATTTTCATGTTTTGGTACTTCCATTTTAAAAACTAATTCAAACCCTGTGGAGTATTAAGCTGTGGTTTTTTACAATTTAAAAAATAAATAGAGAATTTATTTTACCCTTGTGGGCATGTAACGAAAATTCTTGTTGTCTACTAACGTCCCTGCTTAAGTTATTACAGCAGATTTACATCTGAAGCAATCACATGATTGTTTTGTTTAAAAGTTATTTTTACGTCTGAAGGCAAAAAACAACCATTCCAAAGAACTTTTATCATTTAGAGCTTAGAAATCTATTAAGAAAAAGTTATTCACCGATTTTTAACAATTTGGTTTTTTGCTTTAAAAATCCTGATCCTTTCTCGACTTGGAGTTTTAAAGTTATTGGGTTTGTACACATATCACATTATAATGCCATTATAATTATGTGTTTACTGTTTTAGATTGCTGCTGCTATGTATCTTGAGCAAGCTGGTTTACTGGGACAACTTACTAGTAACACAAATCAAATATCAAGCTCTCCATCCAGCATCATAGATATAAGTGATGAATAAGATATAGTTTTAGCAACAAATGTCAATTTATTGTGCAACCATAACAACCAAATAATGGGGTTCAAGATAACATGTGGTTTATACCATAAAGACTTATCATGAGCATTTGCGATATATAGTTGTGCTGAAAACAATTGAGGATTTTCATACACTTGTGTATTACTGAGGTTGCATAGCAACGGTATGCATGAAAATTACTCTAAAATGGATTGTATTGAAAATTATTCTGATCAGTGTTTTCAACTTATAGTAACTCTAACAGTGACAGTATTAAATACATATTATACAATGTGAGATTAATTAAAGTTTTTGTCTTGATTGATTGGTTGCGAAGTTGAAATCTAAAGAGTATATCTCTGCGCCCAAATGAAAGTTAAGAAATCAAAGTATTTTTTGGTTTTCACATATTAGATATTGGTATCAACAAGTGAAGATTGGCATAAAAGCAATGGTGTCGCTTAAGCAAAATTTCTGATAGGAAAAAAATATGTGGCAAAATGATATATGTATTTGGTTGAATGTATTTTCTCCAATCAGCATTTACACATTGACATTTGCCATTTTGCCATTTTGCGTTAGTGCTCCCTCAGTTAAAAAGAGTAAACAAATTGTTATAATCCAAAAAGAAACTACTTTATAAAGAGTTTCTCTCTAATCAGACAAGAACCTGAGCACTTATCGTCTCAATCCCATGAGAAAATTTATTCTTTTATGATTGACCAACTAGGAATGCTTGAATTTATTCTTTTATTATTGACCAACTAGGAATGTTTGTATTTATGGAAAAATTTAGGAATTTTATCAATGAGAGAGAAAATTGCATTGCTGAAGATATGTGTTCCCAGTTATGCAAAATAGTCACTGTTTACCATCTGGTACAGGTTAAATTTGTGACTATGCGGTAAGTAAGTCCCTGTTATAACTTGATTTAATTCTCTCAATTCAAGTAATCAAACGTTTGTGAAAATCTATATATTTTTAATTTTGTTTTGTCTACATATAAAAAAACAACTGTTTTAATTTGAATAGCTAGATTTTGCATATATTAGTCTTTTTAATTATTTATTTTTTATTTAATTTTAAAGTCTCAAATATTTTTTCTTTCAGGTTAGTGCAAGCTTGCTGGAATCTCTGTATTCATTTTTTCAGTGACTAAATTTGAAGTGGCATTTATTAGTTTTTTTTTTTTTTCTTTTTTTATTTTTAGCAGATAAACTATTTCATGAAAATCATCTTGCAAGCTTTTTTTATAACAAGTGTTAACTTTTCTGTGTGAATTATAAAAAAAGATCGCTCATCATAAGATAAATTTTTAACGTAACATTTTTTTTAACAAGAAAAATATATTATTTTTTTAAGGGAATGCAACTTAACTTAAAGTTTATTTTTGACGGTCATTCTAATCTCATTGTCAAACATAGCTGAAAATTATGCCAAATGTAAAATGTTAAGCTTTGTGATATAAAAATTTCTATTTTGCAAGGATGTAATTCCACATCTTATATGTGGAATTTTACATAAAATTCTCAAGAGTTTTATGTAAAAATGTCACTCATTCAGGTTTTTTAATAGAATCTATGACTTATTTTCAGCTTTTATAATTTTGGTTTGTTATCTTTACGAATCGTATTTTTGGTTTGTTGTTTATTTTGAAATATTTAAATATTTTGCTAATTTTTATTTAAAATGTTTTAAAGGCATGTGAAAATTTTTTAACTTTGCAAACTTCAAACTGTCCCCTGGTGTAGAATCTACCCTGAAATTTGGCTCTATATTGATGTAATATCCATTTGTCTGGGAATTTGAAAAATCTGAGAGTTTTTCACGAATAATGTTGTAAATAAAACCCTTTTTTTGTCTCCTTTTTTTTTTTAAATATATTGCAATCCTTTTTTTTTAAATTTGGATTCTATGAAGTCCAATGTCAGTGTGTTTGACGGTTAATTCTTTTGTCAGTGCTTTTGACAATTTGTACTTTTGTCAGTGTGTTTGACGGTTTGTTCTTTTGTAAGACTTTTTTTTGCCAGTAACATTCATTAGATTTTTTCCTTAATTTTTTTTGAAGTCATATGTTATTGAAGCTACAATTTTAGAATTTTAAAAAAAATTCACTGATGCTGAACCCAGATATGTCCATCTGAATTTTTAAGTTGTTTAAGAAACTTTGAATAAAATTAGAGGATTATTGAGGGAATGAATCTTTTGACCTATCTTTTGGCTTCCTGCTAAAAAATTTGTGTTCTCAGGCCCATAAAGCATTTTAAATTTTGATTTGAAAATTATATTTTGGATTTTTCCTAGGGGTTATTTATGATATTGAGGTAAGTTAGTCAAATAAAAAATTTAATTCAAACATTATTTATTTTTACCAAAAAAATTTAAACATGCAATCTTTGTCATTATTCGCCTTGTAATATTCTGCTATGTAATTTTAATGTGTCAAGTTTAATGCTTCGTTAATAAAATCCCAAATGAATTATTCTTAAATTCAAAAAAAAAAAAAATGTAAAAAGAATTTGTTTTTCATATTATGTATATTTTATATTTTGTATGTTATATATTTTATATATTATTTATATTATATTTTATATATTATTTATATTATTTATTTTATATATTATATGTTTTATATATTATTTATAACCCTGCAAACCCATTTTGATACCACCTACCTTGAAATTTCTTGAGATTTTTTCTCTGTTGATTTTATTTTTTCAGAGTTAGTTGCTTGGTGTCTCAGGAACTCTCTGTAAAAGAATGTGTTTGTATGAAGAACTTTTATTGTCATTGCATAAATGCACAAGCTGATAACTCAAATTAAAATATATGATATTACAGCTTGTAAAAATGTATAATAGTATATGTTTAAAGGTTGCTACTGTGCTGTGCGTAGCACAGCTTTTAGTTGATAAAAAAATTACTTATAAATCAATTAATTTATTATTTATTTTATTATTATTATTTATATAACGGCATGTTCAATTTTATCAGCACATGGTGACAAATATCTGAATTAGTACTTAGTATTGAATAATGAATATATTTTCCACTGAAAGTCGCTAACCCAAATATGTTATCTTTAGAGAGTGTTAATAATATTGAATATGAGCTATGATAAGGTTAAAGGAGAAACTGTTTGGAATAAATCAAGTATTCCATTGGTGAGATAGTTATTTTGAATTTTAAAAGTTTTCTGCTATAATTTTTGTTATCCTATTTATTCTAATAAAATCCAGTTTGCAAGACTTACAAGAAATACATATCTTTTGAGCCATAATGGCTGCCTTCTAATAACACCTATGTGCGACTACTTTCTGATAACACCTTTATACTGCTACCTTCTAATAGCGCCTTTGTACTGCTACCTTCTAATAACACCTGATTGCTGTTCATAAGATGCTTACTTGATAGAAGATTTGAAAACACATTATTAACTCTTAAAGTAGATCACTATATCGTAATTCGCTACGCGATGGAAAAATTCAACTTCAACTACTATCAAAAATATACCAGCTCCATTGGAAAAACATAACAGATAAATTTGAATCTTTAGTCAAACGGTTGAGGTGGAAAGCTATCTTTTTCTACAAATTCAACAACTGTGAAATAAAAAAGCAAAATTTAGCAGAAAATTATGGTTTAAACAGTACCAAACGACGTCACAAATTTAAAGAACTTGTTGAGTTCCAAGAGGATTTAATTTCTTTAGTAAGCAACACACACACACACACATATATA
>JAUZNK010012214.1:0-23316 GCA_035046665.1 Euphysa ruthae
TTTTAAAGATTAAATCATTTCTAATTAAATTATTCTTTAGGTTTCATTCCATGTCAAGTTATTTTGAAGATTTTTTTAAAGATTAAATCATTTCTAATTAAATAGTTCTTTAGGTTTCTTTCCATGTTAAGTTAATTTGAAGATTTTTTTTTAAGATTAAATCATTCTTAATTAAATTATTCTTTAGGTTTCATTCCGTATCAAGTTAATTTGAAGATATTTTTTAAAGATTAAATCATTTCTAATTAAATTATTCTTTCGGTTACATTCCATGTCAAGTTAATATCAAGATTTTTTTTAAGATTGAATCATTTCTAGTTAAAAAAGAATAATTATTATTAAGGGAATTACTCATTTGCCATCATCGAGATTTAGAATAGAATTAAAATAGAACACAAAATTTTGTTGAGAAAGATTTTAAAATTTGTCAACAAAGGGTGAATTTTCCAGAGTTAAATTTTTTGTTAATAATTAATTCATATTTTAAAAATGGTTATAATAACTTCTAGTTAGGGATGGAAGGGTGCAAGAAATAAATTGTTTCCTTGAGGGAAAGCAAAAGCATTTTTCCGTATAAAGGGATTATTGACTTATATATGACGCTTAATGGTTGCCATCTCTAAACAAAATATCTTTTACAATGCTTCAGTTCATCATTTTATGATGAATTAATTGTTTTATAGAAAAAGATTTACCCAAAGGATTTCCCAAAGCTATCAAGAGACCAAAACTCCCATCTGAAAAATTGTACGTCGGCGACAATGCGACATTTCACTGTGATGCGAGTGGTGATAATGTTGAGATTGGTTGGTTTTTCAATTTTGTCCCAATAACAAAACAAAAGTCTATATTTAAATACATTTTAAGTGCTAATGGAAAGGAACTTACATTGGTTGATCTAAAGTTATTTGATAAAAGGGCTGCACTGCATTGCTATGCTGCAAATGATATCGGTATTCAACGTATGGGAGAAGTTTTTTTTACCACTATAAAACCTACTGCACCTCCTAGTAAGTGATAAAATTTTCTGATTAGAAAATATCTCCTGTGAAGCAAAAATCTTTTTCTAAGTATCTATATATTTTCTTTTGCAAAATATTTCACAAAGCTGGTTATCCACTAATAATGTTACAATTTTAAAGTAATATAGTATATAGTATTATACTTAGGTCTGGATTAAGACATATATGATCATTTTAGACTTTTTTCTTTTATAATTTCCCTGAAGTTAGGAAATCATAGAGAACTAAAAATTAAGATTTAGGATCCTGGATCCTAGTATGAAAAATTCACATTTGAATTGTTTTTTTATTTTTTGTAGTGTTAGGTTCTTATCTCAGATATTTTGAGATATCAAAACCTGAAAATATTTTGAGTCAGTACTCTGCATTTTGGTTACGGCGACAAAATATATTTTTTTGTAAGACCAGCCTATTAATTATTTTTCGCTTTCAGTTTTTTTGGAATCTCATAGAAACTAAATTTAATAGGTATATTTTTTGGAACAGAAATCAGTCCTCTTTGCAAATTTATCAAAGTATTAGGCTCCTATTAGGAGCCTAATACTTTGATAAAGAGATACTTTGATAAAATACTTTGATAAAAGATACTTTGATAAAGGAGCCTATTATACCTAGTACGTATTGATATATTTTTCATTTGCGATTTGAAATTTTCTTGATTGATCTACCTATATAACTTTCAATGTAATTTTTAGCAAAAAGATTTTTAAGCTTATTAGTTTTATCATTAATGAATTTAGAAATAATATTTGAGGAGAACTATTTAAAATAATATTTAAAAATATTTGATCTTTGGCTATAGCTGTGAAATTTAGTATTCAATTAACTTTACGCATTTTAATAATATTACATCTTTCATATCAGATTAGACAATTAGGAAACTCATACAGGCAAGAACAATATTTTCTACACACGCTGGCAAATGTTTAAAACTTTTTACAGGTGCTGTTTTTGCTGGATATCTGTATCTGAATAAAGCATTAAAAAACAAAATAAACTTGTTGATTATAAGTGGTTAATTTGAGCAGTGGATAATAAAAACTTATATTCTTTTATAAATGTGATGTCTTCGTGTTTGGTTTTTTAAGCCTGCTATTAATAAATATACAATAGAACAAAGAAATCCTATAAAAAAAAAATAAACCCATAATTAGAAAATCTGATCCAGATCAAAACTCAATCTCATACCTCATATCTATGCCTATTAAGACAATGATCAAATTGTCAAAGGTTTCAAGGGGAGTATTAATGTATAAGAAAATTTAACTTTCTGATAACAGAAATTCTACCTCGAATTGTGAACTGGCACTTTTTTTTAAATTTGTTATGCTAAAGTTTGAAAATTTGCTTCCTGTCCCACTGAACCACCACCACCACCACCACTATGATTATAGTAAAGAAAAATAACTATTATTTTTAAAAATTTATACATCTATGTAAAAAAAAGAAAAAGCCAGAAGTTGAAAATAATATTATTTCTTTATTTCAGCTACTGCGCCACCCCCTGGTAAAGCTCCAGTGATAATTAAAATGCCATCTAATACCTCTGTTGATAGACCCAGAAAAATAGTGCAGTTTGACTGTCTTGCTACAGGTATTTTTTTTTCAGTAGTTTTACCTATTCTTACAATAACGATACTCTGGAAACTTTATCATATAAACCAAAAAGTTGTATTTTGAAGGTCAAAAAAGAAAATGCTTCAGTTCTTCGAATTTTAAATATTCTTAAAGAAATTTTGTGTTTTTTTAAATAATTTTGAGATTTCCACACCTGTTGTTATCAATTTCTGAGGTAAATTTGTTCAGTTTTTGCTAAGCAATTTGATTAGAGTGTCATGTAGACACTTAAAAGCAAATTCATGGTCAGCATAAATTTAGATGTTGTTGAAAAAAATTTGTTTACTTAGCTATTTTCCATAAATGATCTTTTTTTATTTTTTCATAATAATCTATTATTATAACACATATTTGAATAAATATTGAAGATAAAAATATTTTAAAGCTGAAAATATATCTAAATCAATAGTATACTCTTCAACATCAAAAAAATTTTTAATTATTCATATATTATAAATAATCGGAAATATATTATTCTTCAAAATTGAATATTTATTCAAATATATGTTATAACAATAACACAGGATGTTTTTTTACAATCTAGACATAATATGTAATTTTTATTAGCTTACTTTGTGAGATTTTGATTGTGTGGGATGCAATTTAATTGATATCTTGTAATGTATTTAATCTATCTAGCATTTTGTTATTTGGGTAATATAACCAAGCAAGGAGCAATTTTATTCAACTCTATTTATGTTAAAATTTTTATTTAATCTTAAGTAAAAGTAAACTTTAACTTGTTTTAGGTGAGCCACCTGCTACATACAGTTGGAAATTAGCAAAATCAAACAGATACATTAAACATAATGCACAAGATGGCCATATTGAGTTTATTGCAATGCAGTCTGGGTCAATTACTTGCTATGCAGAAAATTATGAAGGAGTTGATAGTTCTGTAGCTTATTTTTCAGTGATACGTAAGTTTTTTTTTACGTATTACATATTTTAGAATGATAAAAGGCCTAATTTGGCATGTTTATTTTGATTTAATACAAGATAAAACAATCAAAAGTGTGGTTTTTGTCTGGCAAAAAAATGAAGAAAAAATTTTTTCGTGAAGAAAATAATAATTTTAATTTTCAACACACATACTGTAGAAAGTCCATGATGCATTCTCATCAACTGCTTATTGGTTTTTCCCTGAAATTTTGCACAAAGGTCATAGATGAAAAAAAAGTGACAGTTGAAAATTTTTGAAAAAAGTTAATCTGAATATTCTAAAATGTTGTTATTTTAGGTCTAAAATAAACATTTTGAAAATTTTCTTTTCTCAAAATCTGCTTATTAACTTTTTTTTTGAAATTTTTGGAATTTTTGGCTTAAAAACAACATTTAAAATTTGGCGATGTCCTTTCATTAAATTTTTGAAAATTCTGCTTGAAGTTAAAGGACCATAATTAAAGGCATCTCTTTACACCACACGGCGAGATTTTGATCTTTTTTTAAGAATTTATTTTTAAATTCTGCTAAAACTGTGTTTGTTTATTTTGCTTGCGAAGTAAGACTATTTTGTGGCTGAAATGGTTACCTTTCAGAGTCCCTTTTTTATTTATTTTTTTATAGGCTCAAATGTGGCAATTTTAGTCTTTTTGAGTTTTGGTTTTTCAATTTTTCTAATAAAATGTTTTGATCTTGATGATAAAAAGTTTTTCTGGGTTTCCATTAATCACTAAAGTGTTTGTCTTTTATGTTTTTTGTTCAAAACCTAACATTTGTTAAATTGAAACCAAAAAAAGACTATAGGATGGATTGTTTGTCCTTTGGCTAGCCAAATTTGTTTTGGAAAAAATGATTTATTGTTGTTGGCTTAGTTTCATGTTGGAAATTATTGTTCTGATAATATTTCCATGTCAGTTATTTTCAGTATTCACTACTTGCCGAAATTTGCTTGTGAGGTCTACTTTTACCAGTGCTCAGAAATGACACTTTAATTTTTTCTCAAAATTTTTACTTTTTAATGCAGTTTTAGTATTTAAGGAATGTCGAGTGCGTAAATAGTGAATCGACATTTTTATTTAATAGATGTTAAACACTGTAACATATACCATAATTGCTCTTGCTGGATCGTTTATACCAGACATTTGAATATACTTGTAACAAAATGTTATAAAAATATATGCATGTTTACTTCATAGCTTATGGGAAATATTCTTTTTATTCTTCCAGCTGTTCCTTTCCAACCATTTACTGTGAAATCTATACCCGAAGTACGCTCGCAAACTTCTTTTTCATTTATGACATATGCAAGCCCAGAAGAGCTTGAATATCATCCAGACATACCAATAACCCATATTGTAGTTGAAACTCGCCCTCGGAATGGAGAAGGAATGGAGAAACAATATTTAGACATTGCCAACTCATTAGAATTTATTATCAATGAGAAGCCTCCCTGGAAGTTTGTTATTGATGGTTTGAAACCTTGGACACTGATGGAGTTACGAATCAGATTTAAGAATCAGTATGGTCTTGGTGAAGCATCAGATTGGAAAGCTTTTTATACGAAAATGGCAGGTTAGTGTTGGATTAAAACATTAATAACCGTTTTGAGTATATATCAGTGCTGAAACTTAAGGATATTTTGAAAACATTTTAATAGAAAGAATCTACACCAGGAATATATATATTTTAAAAAGCATTTTCTCTTGTCTTTGATAAAATAGAAGAAAAAAAATTCCTGAATAATTTGGATGTTTTTATTTCATAGCAGTATACATTGTTTTCAGATAACTTATTGGTTTGTAGTAGAAAAGATCAGACTATTTAATAAAAGTTAAAAAAAACTTATATTTTGAATTTATGTTCATGAATAAACAAATAAGCTAAACATGGCCTCATTTAGACTAAATATTGTAGTCTACATTTTATTTTTATAGCATTAGTCTTTCGTGTAAAAAATAAATATTCCAGTTGCTAAATTTTTACTGTTAATTCCTAGGGGATAGTTTTAGGCTGTTTTTTATCAGCTACGGATTTCATGTGCTCTAACTCTATTCACAGAAATTATTTTTAAAAGCAATAGAACAACAACAAAATTTAAAAGAAACCTGCGTATGAGAGCCATATGATCTGTAAAGAAACCTGCGTGCAAGAGCCATATGATCTGTAAAGAAACCTGCGTACAACAGCCATATGATCTGTAAAGAAACCTGCGTACGAGAGCCATATGATCTGTAAAGAAACCTGCGTACGAGAGCCAAATGATCTGTAAAGAAACCTGAGTACGGGAGCCATATGATCTGGAAAGAAACCTGCGTACTAGAGCCATATGATCTGTAAAGAAACCTTAGTACGAGAGCCACATGATCTGTAAAGAAACCTGCGTACTGGAGCCATATGATCTGTAAAGAATCCTGCATACGAGAGACATATGATCTGTAAAGAAACCTACGTACGAGAGCCATATGATCTGTAATAGTCTGAAAAATATATAAGTTTCTGCATTTTAGGTTATGTATTATTGTTTTACAAAAGATTAAATATATTTTTATCTTTTAAAAAAACGACTGGGCAAAAAAAATTGGTGTTATTCTTTTGCAAAAGATTTAATCTTTTTGAACTTGAGTTTTGAGAAACCACAGGTAAAACTATAAGAAAAATCAGTTTGTAAATTATAGGTTAAAACATTTGTTTTATAGATTGGGTGATATTGAGATATGATAAATAAATATCAATTAGATTTTGTTCCGTTCTATCATTCTCTTTTGGTTCTATTGTTTAAAAATCATGATCAAGAAGAAAGTTTTCTGTTAATCACTTAACTACTTGAATTTAATTAACAAAATTTACAGCTTTAGATATACTTTTGATTTGTTTGACTGCATTTTTTTCTGGTTTTATCAATCACATATTTAAAAAAAAATTTATTGAGAAATGTGTTTCAGTTCCACAAACTGATACACTTAAGTATTTCGCTTTAAGAAAATTATATGAGTTATTTATTATTGGAAATAATAAAACCTAGAAAATCCTTAAGATCTAACAAGGTGATGGTTAATTTTAACTCAGCCTGTCAATACGGTAAAATTTTAATAAAATCGTTTACGTTATGATTATTTAGCAAATATTATTTTCATGGCGACAATTTGAAATCAATATTGATTTTTGATCAATAATTCTGCTTCATTGCTACATTTTTTGGAGAGGTGAATCACAATTTCTCTTAGAAAAGTTCACTTTTTATTGTGACTTACCTGGTTTCCTAAAGAAATTGTTCAATATTTTTATGTCATTATCATCTCTTTTTTAGAATTGGAGTCACCTGTTCTGAATCTAAAAAATATTGCTCATTCAAATAAGTCCTTCACATTGAATTGGGAGGATGCACCAAGACTAAATGGAAGAGTCTCGCACTATGAATTGTCTTGGACAATTGATCCGCTTAAAGGTTGGCATACATTTAAAGTTCCAAATTACCAGAAATATTACAAACTTAATTGGGAAGACAATGTTGATTATGATTATGAGTCACCAATTGTTTACTGGAAAGTTCGTATTGCTGGTTTGGATGGAAAAGGTCCTATTACTAAACCTAAAGTTTTCAGAGTGGCTGTCGGAGGTAGTTTTGAATTTAATTAAATAAAATTTCATGCAAAATATGATTGAAAGAAATCCAAAAATTTTCAATTCATATGTATTCCAATAATGATGTTTGCTTACGAGTAATTCCATATCAACTCAACAAATATTTTGAACTATTTTAACCATACATCTTTAATTTTTTTTTATTTTGGACCATTGAAAGAACCTAATGAGATAGGACATCTGACAAAATTTAAACTCTTAATTCCAAGCGGAACTCAAGATATTGCAATTTTAAGAATAACCTGGTTTCCCGTTTGGGACCCAGTTTCTGCATTAATTTGAATTCATTATTTATTGAAAGTTTTAGTGGTCAAAAAATAATGAAATTATGCATTTTTAATCAGATTTTCATGGGAATCTAAATTTTTCACTTAGAACTTCATACAATATGTTATTACAAAAATTTACCTTTTTTTGTTAAAAGATCTTGTTTGTTCCAAAATAGATCGGAGGTCTGGATCATTAAGTTAGTATTGTTGGCTGGTAGTATTTTGAGGCAAAGTAACAGCTAGAACATGATTAACAGGTATAATGGATGTGGTATAATGGTTCGGGTCCATGAAGGCGCATAAATCTAACATTGAGGTCTCTCTCTGTTTCGTTCACATTTTCAACTATTTCTATCCACCATTCTATGTCATAAGTGCAAGCGGCATTCTGGTTTGGAAAAATATTATTTACCTGATACTTATTTACGTCTGCCTTTTCTAACTCGAATATCATACCATCTAATGCAACCTTGCTAGTTCTTTTCTTTGTTAGTTTGTATGTTGTTATAGGTGTAAAATGGTGGAAAAAACATGTACCTATGATTGTCAATAAGCCCCTGTACTGATCAGCTGATGTATTTCTAACATCTAACGTTCGCTCTTTTCTATCATATGTCGTTTTAATGTCTACTTGGGAGTTATGCTTTCTGTTCTAATAGATAAAGCTACTTATGTTACTGTGACATCATAGTTGATGAGCTATTTCCAATGTGTTTGTAGCAATAAAGTAGTGGCATAGATTTGTTTATATTGGGCATTTTAAATAGAAAAGCAGAAACTGCATTGTTTTTAGAGAAATTCTAAACATTGTTAAGATTTATTGCATCTGTTATGGTTTAGCGACATGTGGTAATGATATGAAGGAATTTTTTGCAGTAATAGATCTGGGTTATAAATTTTGCAAGAACAGTGCTGTAAGAACTAAGGCATTGAAACAAATTCAGGAAACATTTTGCTTTAAAGCTTCACCCTGCTATCAATGTACGAAGGTTCGTTCCCTACAAGTGTCATCTCATTAAACAAAGAAGTTTTTTAGTGTAAATATGCCAATCCTTTGAGCCTTCATAAGTTTATTAAAAAAATATATGTATTTACAAGTTCTTTATTTTTTGTGATGTTATTTCTGAATTTAATTCAGAATCATAATTATTTTAAAAGGTTGACTAAAAATAAGTTCCGCATAGACAATAGCAAGCTCTATTTTACTAAATTTTTAGTCAATTTTCGTATGAAAATGCTTAATATTTTTGGCAGCATTGTTTTAAAATTTGATTTCTATACCAACCTCTATTAGCTTTATTTAAATGCATTGAATATCTAGACAGCATATTCCCATATACAGAAGTATTTGATGCTTTTTGAATTTTGATTTAGCTGCCATAGATAATATTAAGTCTTTGTATAATGATAAACCAGGACTTCTGACACTGATTAGACAACAATCCGACAGTGAATTTGACTTCGTTAGCGCTGAGGCAACATTGCACGTTTTATGCAACAAGTTTAGTGTTGAGTTTAAAAATAAAAAGCTTGCAGCACTAAAATCTATCAATGTTTTAAATGATGTTTGAAAATCAAAATCTTTATCCTACTAGCATAATTTTGTTTCATTTCGCCTGTTAATACTACAGAATGTAAACAAGGTTTTAGCCAAATCTAGCTGTTAAATAAATGCAAAATAAAAATTACATAAATATTGATGCGTCTGAGTAAGTATAATATCTGTAAATAGATAATGGCACTGTTTGATGTTGATTTTGAAAAACTGAAAAATGTTTTGACCAAAATTTAATTTCTTGTCAAAATATTTCTTTTTTGCTCATCCAATGAACTTGTTTGAGATTGTTGGAAAAAAAATATTTAGTTTTAATTTTACTCTGAATTTTTATGGCATACTTGTTCCCAAAAATGGGTTTGCATTTCAATTATCATCATTTATCCTATTACTCAATATCATTATAGCCTCTTCACTGCAGTAAAATCCTTCCTTGTTTTAATTTAATGGAAAATACTGAAAAGTGTTTATCTTGCCTTCAATTTTTACTCCAGTTTCTCTGATAGCAACTAAACGGTGGTAAACACAAAGTCTCTGATGTGAGTTGTGATAAAATTTTATGAAGTTGCCATTTCTTTTTTGTGGTGAAAATTAGAAAAAACACCAAAAAATCTTGCTTATTGATATCTCTTCTCTAAATGCTTAAAAATGATACTAATAGTAATAAAACTTTAATAACATCATTGTCTATCTATTTGCTCAAAAAAAATTGTTATGCACTATAAAAATCGAAAAAATAATGACAAAAAAAGCTATTGAAATTACTTTTCGTATCTTTTTGAATCTTGATTGTGTCTTTAACGTAATATATTTAGCGCCTGGCTTTGTTACAAAGCTGTATGTTGAACCTAGCGGCTCAAGACAAATGCACGTCTATTGGAATGTTACTCAAGATGTTGGGAGTGGTCTCATTGGTCATCAAATATTATGGAAAAATAGCAATGATAAAAAGGATTGGAATGTCATGGTTGAATCAACAACAGCAGATAATTGGGCTGTTGTGAAAGGACTCAGGCCTAATCAGAAGTATGATTTCAAAGTGGTACCACTGAGTCACAGTTCAAATGGGGTTCCATCGGCAATGGCATCCAATCAAACATGGATAGATGGTATGACTCATTAAAACATTAACTTAGATGAAGAACGGGTCCTTAACTATCTTGCAAACTTGTGTTTTTTGTTCTTGTAGTGGGGTAAAAAAGATGTATAGCAGTGAGAATGTGTGGGAGAGAGGATATCTTGCGCATAATTATACAAGACATAATCCTATATAAATCCTATTTACCTATGAGATACAACAAGCAAAAATTATTTTAAAATTTTTATCAATAAATGCTGATTGAATGATTAGAGAAAATAATTTAGCTTATAAACTAAAGCTTCATGACGCTGATGAATGTAGAATGTGAAAACCACACTAGCTGTGTAAAAATATTTGCTTCTTCGTTAATTTGGTTGATGGTTAGTTTGTGTTTCAAGCAATGACTTATAATTACTTTTGATTGACGTTCATGAAAATCCAAATTCTTTTGATATAATTTTTCAATATAGTTTTGCATAGAAAGCTAGCAAAACTTTATCTTAAAGCCAAATTATTAAGGTAAACAGAAATTTTATCAATTAAAGTGAAAACTTTCAACAAAAGAGATGATGTTTTGTAATATTTGAAACAGAGATAAATAAATTAGAAAATCTATAACTCAATTGGCATAAAAACTTTACTTTCCCTATGAAAGTTTTGTAGCTATAACTATTTTAAAAAGAAAAAAAACAACTAGTTAAATTATACCCGGCACGCCATTCCTAGATAAAATGCTTTGATCTAATATAAAGCCCAAAATAGGCAGTTCTAGTTACAAGCAGAGTTTGATTCTAAATTATTAAGTGGAATAATTCTTATAGGTTTACAAAATGCATTTGACATAATAAACCAAGATATACTTTTAGAAAATTATATATTTTGAATTCCCTGATGCACCATATTATCGTTTAAATCATAGTCACAGATCAAAAATAGTGAATTTAAAGTAGGCTTTTTTAAACTCTGTATATTTAATTTGTTGGTTGCCACAGATCATTTTTTGAGTACTGTTATATTTTATATGTAAGTAAAAAAATGAAGTTCTGTTTACAGGCAAATATAAAATAAGGAATGATGTAGTCAATCTTTTACGTTTAAAAAAAGCCTTTTAATGTCTAACAAAGGTAATCACTCTCTAAACTTGTTCCAACCACTCCTTATTAAATTCTTTGTCCCCAAATGGTTGTGAAGGACTGTTTCCATAGAAATTCTAGATTTTTCCTTGATAGCAGTTCATTTTATCTAATAAAATTACTGATGTAAACTTTGTTATTAGCTCCAACGGCGCCACCACAAAATGTTCGTGGTTCTGCAACACGTGCTCAATCTATTGAAGTGTTTTGGGATGAACCTCCTCTCGAGCATCAGAATGGTCCAATTACATCATATAATGTTTTTTTTACTCGTAAAATTGGTAGAAAACCACTTTATGTAACTGCATCAAGTACAGCAAGAAGCATTTATTTGCAAGGGTTAAGTCAGTATGTCAAGTATTCTGTGTGGGTGGTAGCAGTCAACGAAAAGGGTCACAGCCCACCTAGTCCCTCATTTGAGCTATATACAAAAGAGAAAGGTATGTTACACTTATCTTTTTGTCTAGTTTTAATAGCCTCTTTAAAAAATTTATTTATTGTAAGTAAATACCATATCATGTAAAACGGAGTGACACTAGTTATCTATTTCTAAAAGTATTCAAATGAACTATAACAATAATTCTCTTGAAATATGTAAAATTAATCAGTAAAAGAAGATATTTTAACCTTTCAGTAAAATTTGTTCAAAAGCTGAATTTAGATTTTGTAAATTTAAAAAGAAAAATACTTCATATTAAAATTTCCATATTTGGAATAAAAAAACTGATCTATCCATTATAGGCTAAATTTTCTGTGTGTGTGTGTGTGTCAATTTTTTTTTTAATTTTTGCTTAAGTTTATCATTTGACCAGTCTTTCATGACTGTGTTTAGAGTTGCACTTTCCAATTTGAAGTTACTTAATACTTACTAAAAACCTGATTTAGACATTGCAATACTGTTTTCAGCAGCTTTTAAATTTATGCAAATTATGTAAGTTTTTGATGAAACCATGACAGCTGGTACCCCGAAGATGTTAAATGTTCATATTTATAACTAGGAAACTTTATAATAAATAGTGCATGTTATTGAAGCTATTTTATCCAAAAAAGGGTGTGTGATAATTTTAAGAAGAAAAAGCAAATTGCCAGTTTTATTTTTAAAATTATAATGGAATAGTAAATCAAAGGTGTAATAAGGATTTTATTTTCATAATTTAATAGCTACAAAAATATATTATTTGTAATAATATATATCCCTAAAAATTAATACTGCTACCCTAAGGCAGTAAAATATTTTTAGGGCATAAACTCATTTTATGAGTCAAATTGAAAATTAAAGCTTTCTAATATATTATTATTATTATTTTTTTTTTTTTTTTACATTTTTTTACATTTCATTTTTTTTTACTTTTTTTGGGTGTAAGGAACTGTTGAGACTTAATTCATTATACCTTTCTTATAAAAATTAATTGCTAAATTTAAACTTTTTTTTTTAATATATCTTTTTAAAGTAAACAATTAGATGAAAATGTATTTGATTAGTTGAATAATTTAAATATTTTTTGTTGTGAGCTAATTAATAGTGAAATTAAAAACATGGATTTTCTTACTAAGTTTTTCAGGAAATACATTTGTTGTGGAACTAATTACTTTAAAATTTTTTTTATTTAGTACCTGATGGTGCTCCTCAAGCAGTGCAGGCACAAGCTTTGAATGATACATTTATAGCAGTGACTTGGCTTCCTCCCCTATTGAGTAAACAGAATGGTCTTATAATAGGTTATAAGATATTTTACAGCAAACATAGAAATACCGTTGAAGAAGGTCCAGAGGAAGAAGTCAAGCTCTATGGGGACAGCGTTAGAGTAAGTTTATTAATTTGTACCTCAAGTTGAAACCTCTATCTTTTATACAAAATTAAGCAATTGACAGTACAGTTCTATCATGAATTCATTTCCCTCCACGGAGTTTAAACAACAGTGCGTCTAATATTAATCTAATGCAGTTTTTGAAAATTTTTAGATCAGGTTTGGTTTTTATTTTTCTCTCTGGTAAACATGTGGCTAGTAATTATTCGCATGTCAGATGTTTATTTAGCTCATTGGTAGTATAAAATACTAACTTATCTTTGAACTAACTTGGTAAGTAACATACAATCAAAATGAAAAATATAAAATACCCTTAATCAATGACTTTTAGTTTGAAATATTTATTTTTCTCTTAATAATTTACTATACAGTAACTAGTATAAAGTATTCTTTTGAACCCTATCAAATGGCGGGGCTATAAGATTTTTTAGAAAGTTTACTTTTCAGTATTTTCAAAGGGTTTAAAAATCATCAGTATTTCAAATTTTACTTCAAGATTGGCGTAAATTTTTGTTTTAAAAATTTTCCTGTCAAAATCAAATTTGTCAGAATTTATTCCAGCCATATAAATGTGTTTGCACTATGACCGAATCTTCTTAATGGTTTATAATGATACTTGCTTAGTTACAGAATTACATGTTAAAGTAACTGAAATTTGTGACAAATGAGCAGCGTTTCATTTTTCACGAAAAAATTATTACTAATTTTGTAAATCCGTATTTATATCAATATGTTAATTCAAGTTAATTTTTAAAATTTACTTTCATGTTTGTTATTTGTTAGGATGCTGTACTTCACAAAAATATTGTTGGTGGCGTTGGTTACCGTGTAAGTGTTGCTGCGTTTACCGTGTTGGGTAATGGCATTAAGAGTGCTAACATTTACCTACAGACCCCCCCAAAACTTCTGCCCTCTCCTACAGTGACAATTACTGTTGATCAAACCTTGAACATCTTCACTTTAAAGTGGTGGCCACGTACGCAATTTGTTAAATATTACAAGATAGAATATGGTAAAAGTTTGCGTAAATATGATATGTTAACACATAGGAAGGCAAAAATTTTATCTGCTAATATAAGAATGTCACAATTCGACGATTTAGATGCTGGAGTCTGGTATTGTTTTATTCTTTCTGCTGATCTGGGAAAGTATGATAGGTGGACTGCTTCATCAATTATCTGGCAGCGTACTTCTGATGGTGTTCCTTCAGGTCCTCCATTATTTTTTGAAGCTATGACTGAATCATCATCCACGCTAAAATTACAGTGGGAATCTCCTGATCCTTGGAAATGTAATGGGGTTATTACAGGTTACTATGTGCACTACAAGTCTGTTTTCGATAACAGCTGGATGAAAGTAAAGTATACACTAGAGGATGATGCTGGCGTTGTTACTTTTCTTCTTACTGATTTACTTGCAAATACCAGGTATCATTTTCTCAATCTTGTAATTAATTTAAATCACGAGTTATACAAATTTGGCCAAAAATTCTTAAAAAAGATTGCTTAATATTTTTAAAAAGGCTGCCAAAGTTTCTATGTGAGGAAAATTTCCCTCATATATTGCCTGTAATACTAATCTTGTAATTAATTTTTGAAATGATGGTGGGGAGTATAGATGTTTGTTTACTTAAATTTAACATTATGTTGAAATACAGTTAAAAGTATAAATTATCTTTAACCTGAAACAAAATGAATTTTTTTTTCCCAAATATTTGAAAACTCAGCAAGCATACTGGCTCACCCATCTGGTCTTCAGCTTGATCAGAACAATAAGGCATTCACTAAAATTTGGAAGTTGGTCACTGAGATGCCATGTGGAAATTTACAATGTTATTTGCAATGTTAATTTACAATGATATTCTAAGAATACATTCTCCTTATTTTTTAAAATTATATAATAATGAAAACAATTTGCATTTTTGTAAAAAAGAAAGAAAAAAAAAAAACATCTTTTTCTTTGCAAAGGTGCCAGAGTAATTAAATTGCTGTGTTACTAATTATAACAGAGATAACATCTATGCAATCATATTTCTTAATACAAAATAAAAAATTAAGTAAAACTAAGAATCAATTGTCACTGATTAGTACTGCACACTAGTCAAGCTCCATTACAGCTCTCAATATTTCAGCATCGATAAAGAAGCTGTGTTCTGTAAAGAATATTCTAGAAATTTTATATTGCCTGCTTCAAAATTCCTTACCTGGTATTGATGTTCATCTTATTATGCTTCTAGTTAGGAAAGCTCTCTTATTAACATAAGTAAAAAATACAACAGGTTTTAAATCATTCCACTCTGAAATGTCAACAAAATAAAGATAACATTTATGAAAGAAAACATACTAAACCGAAGAAATAATTAAAGAAGAAGTGTCTTTGGTTCTAAAGTTCAATCTAGAAAAATTTATAACCATATCAAAAACAATAAATTTGTTAAATCACAATTACTTATTTTTAAGAATTATGAATTAATGGCTTATTTGTTTCAAAGTTCCATTATTTTGAATGTATTGGGAAATTTATAAATGAAGTTTTTCATAAGTAGTAAAAACTTTTGACAAACTCAGCAAGCTTGTAAAAGTGTTACGTGCAATAAAATTCCATAAAATTTTAGTTAACAGACAAGAATAAGAAATTAGATACAAAACATTTGATAAAAACAATAAATAATTAGTACATTACTCGTTCTATTTTTTAATGCATAATCAAATATAGATGGCCTAAAAGACTAAAGGTTTTAGATTATGGCTCTTATTTTCTGTTTGATTTTAGGTATCGTCTTAAAGTTCAAGCATTTACACAAGTTGGAAATGGTAACTTGAGCCCAGAGATACAAATTTTGACTAGTAGAGAAGGTAAATAAATATTTTATATTATTGTCTTCCTTTAATTGACAGTAAAAGTACAGTTATTGGACATAAGAAAAAAAATTATTTGAGCATTTCTTTTTTTCAATAAAATATCAACTATAGAATCTAACGAATATTTTTTTTTTCTAAATCAATGTAGAAATAGGAATATAATATAAAAATAAAAGAAAGAAAAAAAATACGGATGTGTAGGGAGCCCTAGGAATAGTTCAGTTGGTGGAAGGGTTTGTTCAAAACGGAGAACTTCATTGAGCAGATAAAGAAAATTTAAGGATCATCAGGAATCAGTTTTATTGAAAGTAACAGTTTGAAACAGCAAAAACAATTTTCACAAAAAGCGTGATACATAATAGGGATGGAATGATTTTTTAAACTCTTTTTAAATTGTATAAATTTTTTTAATAACATTAATGGTTAACTATAAATTATTGTCATGTGCTCATGAAAAAAAAAAGAAAAAACAGGAAAGAGATCTAAAGAGACCCTTTAGTATAACAGTAATGGTTAAAACATTGATATTCCACTGGAGGAATAATTAGAATAGATGCATTGGAATAATAAGAATAGATGCATTGATTATTTTTTGTGAAGTTTATAAAATACAAATTTATCCAATATTAGACACAGAGCCATCTAAGTTCCTATAAATTCAGGCTTTTCCGTAAGTCTAATAAATTTCTTGAAATCAGCTTATTAATTTTTGAAAATTTTGTATTACTAATTTATCAATCAATTATTTTTTCTTAATACTTAATTAACATTCAATTCTTCAAACATCATTTTCGGCTTCAAACATCATTTTCGGCTTCAAACATCATTTTCGGCTTCAAACATCATTTTCGACTTAAAAGCAAAATGAAAAGTTCTAGTTATTTGATTTATATTTTTGGGAATTTTTCTATTATTTTCACTATGATAAAAAAAATTTCATTTATTCAGACATAGATTAACATGTTACTATTCCCAGCATCTCAGTAGATTTTGGTGTCTTTAAACTTTGCCATGTAATTTTTAAGTAAGATTTTTTTTTATATGTTTGGTTTGGTGTATTTGCTTACAAAACCTAAATATTAAAAGGTAGTTAAATTTCTTTAAAAAATGTTCTAAAAAAAGATTTTAAGCAGCCAAAGAATTTATTATATTCTTTTAATTTAGTCCTTCCTGTAGTAAACAACTTAAGTGTGATGGAGATTGAAACTGAAAGTGTATATATACATTGGAAAAATCCTATCAACACAGTAAAGTTTAATAAAGATCTCAAGTTTACAGTAAGTAAATATAAGAACTTGTTCTAAACCTTTAAAAAATCTTTTATTTTATTAACTTATCTTCATTAATTCATGCAGGTTTATGTTATTTTAAGTTTCATATTTTATTCTAAACTTGATTTGGTAAAAACCAAACATTTGTAGTAGTCCATATACACCTAGTATAATAAAAATTTTCTAAATATGGTTTCAATACAGGCGGCGTGTGAATGATTAAGAAAAAAGCTTTCTGTAGTATGAGATTTTCTATAAAACAAAATAGCGATATTTTGTAAAATAATCTTCAACTTTTTGAATTAGTGGCATCATGCATGTTTGAAATCATATTTAGTGAAGCGGCTCATACTAAACTTTTTTTTAATGTTTGCTTAATCTGAAATATTTGGAAAAATTATTCCTAATAATTTAGATATATTAGCAATTTTGAACAAGACAGGTTATGACATAATGCTTAACATTATGAGGTAATGTTACGATTGTCTTATATTAGGTGAATATCATTTGTTTGAGCTAGGGAAAATATGTTGCTATTAAAAGAAATAAGAAGTGCAAAGAAAAATAAAATATTAAATAAACAGAGAAGGAGTCAACACTGGTAAAGTCATCAATGTTCAATATAATTAGTATGCAATAATGAATTATACCAAAACTTGTATCCAGTTTCGCAACTAATAATATTCGATCTGGGGAATGGTATAATTATTTTTACCTATAGTAAGAATGTTAGGAAGTGCAATTTACAATTAATTATATGTTAATCACTTGATAAGTAATTTTTATATTTCTATTTTCGCAACCTTTTTAGACCCTTGACATTTACTTTTCGAAATCCTATAAATTTATATCTGTTTGTGTATTCATATGTTTGTCACAGTTATTCTTAGTATACGTTCAGTTTTTGCGTGATGTTAGATGTAAATAAGGGTTAGAAATTGACTGAGACCAATCTAAAAATCAACCAAAATAAGGTCAATAGGCTCAAAAGTGGCATGTTTGTTTTTTACAGCTGAACCGTTAGAATATTTTTTGGAGTTAGAGGCTCATAAATTATTTTGAAATAAGCAACTAAGTTTTACCAAAGTTCTTGTTAGTCCAAAAGTTCTTGTTAGTCCAAAAGTTCTTGTTAGTCCAAAGTTGGCCAATTCAACTGGAATTGGTTTGAAAGTTAAGTTTTTAAAATAAGCTATTTCAAGGTTACAGAAACTTCCTATTTGGGCCCATAAATGTCCTACAAGAACAATATTTGTTCGATCTTTATTGGTTTTTGTGAAATTAGGCGATTTGATTCTGTAGTTCCAGTGCAGATGAATTTTTTTTTTTTTTTTTCTTACAAAATTTCACTAAACTATTTATTCAGTGGTTTAATAAAGGTTTTTCATTTCAGCTATATAAAATGTCATTACCACAAAATTAATTATATTATATTCAAATGTATTATTCAAAACAGGAAAAATATTTTGCAGCCAAAAATAAATTTTACAATGCAGAGTACAGTAATAATCTTATAATATATTGTGGTATAGGTGAATTACATTACTGCAAAAGTCTTTCGCAATTCTTTTGGAGTCATGGTAACAAAGAACGTTAACAAAAGTACTACTATATTTGATAAGCAATTGCAATTGAGTTCATTACTTCCTGGTACAACTTATCATGTATTTGTACGTGTTGAAACAATGGAGGCTGGTACTGGAGAACCAGTTAATATAACATTCACTACTCTTCCAAAAGGTAAGATTTTTTAAGTACCTAATTTTATTTCAATATTGATAAAATAGATTCAGTAGATTTTATACCTTATGGTATAAATACCTGTTTATCAATATACGATTTTTAAAATAGGTTGATAGGTAGATAATTTTTTTTTTTTTTTTGGTTTTCTTTGTTTTATTTTTGCAATAGTTAGGAATGGATCGGAAAGGAATCTTTAATTTTTATTTCTGTGTGTCCATCCGTTTGTGCATTACAGAATTTTTTTTAAAGCTACTTTGTTTTTCTAAAACTGCAAGATGGATTTTAGTAATGACAGCGTCAGAAAGAATTTTCGATTTATAAGTCGAAACAAAAAATTTTTTTTATGTAGGTTGGTTACAATAAAGAGAATACCTTTAGATGCATATAGACATAATAGAAATTTCTCATTGGCTTTTAACTTTCACAGTTAATACTTATTCTTATTTTTTCGAAAAAATAAGAATATTGATGAATTTTTAAACATTCATTCTATAAATTTTTAAAAAGATTTTTAAGTCTTAGAATCTTCTTAAGAAGTTATCATACCAGATATCATTTGATCCATATCTTATCAAAAGATTTTTATTTCCTAGCTGTAGCCACAGTTGCCAGGTTTTTAAGCAAAATCACAAAATTTTTCAATTTCTGAAAATTCAATTTATGAATTTTTCATATTTTGTGTGAAATTAAGTCGCCACAGAGGACATAATTTGGTTCACATGGGTAGGAAAAATTTTTCTTTCCTACCTCAGTTAAAGGTTTTATCAAATTCAAGCCTGTAAATCTTTTTAAAATTTTTTATAAAGATAAATTGTCATTTACTTTATTACTATTCATAGGTGCATAAAGATGCGGTGTGAAAACAATTGGATTTATTTTTACTCACCCTTAACATCAATCAATTTATGATTTTTATATTGTCTTGCAAATTTTATTGTAAGATTTGTAAATGTATTCTTAGTTGGTATTTATTTTTATACAAGTGAATATTTTTTTGGTAAAATTCACATCAAGGTGTTGTTGGTGGATCATTCATAATTTTTAGATTTGCTCATATATAAAAATTTAGTCCAATTTTAAGTATTCTTGTTTAGGAGCTTTAATTAAAGATCCATTTTTGTGATTTTTTTCTTTCTTTTTTTGTTGTTTAAGTTGTATTTTGGATTTAATTTCGATTTTTTCCAAAGAATATCATCAGTTAAAAATATGGACACAAATAACTGGGTAAGTTACACAACGTCTTATAATACGTTTATTTATTAACTTCATATATTTGTGTTTATGCGATTATTGTGTTAGTTGATGTTTTCTTTAAATATTTACTACTGATTTAGCTCCTCCATCTATTCCCACACCAAAGTTTAATTCATCAGATGCTGCCTTCAATGTTATACCTTTGCAAGTTTGGCCAGCATCAAATATATATGGACCAATAGAGTATGATTTTTCTTTATTTAAATTAAATCTATTTTTGTCTAAAAAAGCATGGCAATTGTTTTCTCTTGTAAGAATAAAATGCATTGCAATTATTTTCTTCTGTAAAAATTTAGCCTGAATGCCAAGATCAAGCCACTCCTATGGTGGTAATGGAAAAATAATTTATGTGCTTTGTGCATAAGTTACCTTGTGAATAATTTTTAGTGGGAGATTTATGACTGTAAAATGATTTTATGTTTAATTTAATAAAATAAAATATAACAATACATGTTGCTCTAAAAACCTAAATGGACTTAACTGACTGACTTTTGTACTCCTCTCTTTGTGGTTAAATTTGTAAGACACAACTACCATGGTCCTGGCTAAATTACCTAATGTTCCCTGTGTTTTCTCGCATACTTATATACTTGTGATAGCTTTCAGGCTAAGCCCTTATCCTAAAGACTCAAGCGCGTTTAAATGAGCGTGTTCTAATAAAAGTGTTAGTTAGCAGTAATAACTCGTTTAATCCGTATTCCACAATTTGTGTTTGATTTTGGTTTAACCTTTCACATTTTTAGGCTAGATTTCAAAGCATCAAAATTTTATAAAAAAAGTCTTATTTACTGTTTAAAATTTAATTTTCCTTAAAAAAGAAAACTATATGAAGTATTTCTTTTACTAAATATGAACCTTTTGACTTATTGGAAACATTAAAGGCATCGTGTTCACATAAATTTCATAATAAATATTTGTTATTCCAACGTTTGATTAACAGTTTTGTGTAAAAAGAAAGATTAATAATTTTTTGTTTCCCGATAGCAATGAAATGAACTAATTTTTAAAGCTCAAATTTGGTATATGCCCTTTACACACTTTTTTTGATACCAGATTCATTCTCGATAATAGAAGCTAACTTTTCTTTTTTGTTACTAGCCATTACCTTCTTTTTGTTATCGATCTTGCGTTATCATCACAGCTGCCAAGTTCATTAAAATCTGATAACTTTGGTGGGGCAGTAAACAGTCGCATCAGAAGATCCTCCGATGATATTTCTGATTACAAAGTAAAAGCAAGGCTGAGAAAGTCAACAAATGAAAGCAATGTTAATATGAGACCTGATTTTCATATTGCAGCACTGTTTACAGATAATGATCTCCCGATGATATTTAAAGTTGGAGTGGGTTCTAAAGGGAAGAATTATATCAACAAACGTCTTATAAGTGGTCATTATTATTCTATATTCATAAGAGGATTGGTTCAGGTAGGTCTGTGTTTTTACTCAACAAATGTTTTAAATTTTTAGCTTCTTTCAAACCAAAAATGTTTGATACCTACCTCTTTGTTATTACTTACTTGGTAAGGCAATTATTAGACAGCTGCATTTAAATGAGAAAAACTTCTAGGTTAGAACACTTGCCTTAAAATATTTCTTTATCGACTTAGGCTGCTTAAAACATCTTTATGTTATCACAAAAATAAAGCTTCTGTTAAGCTCCCAACATAAATATGAAAACAAAAACAAACTCATTTGCCTCTCTACTTCTGCTAGGGCTACTTATTAAAATTTTAATAAATTTGAGTTATTAATTGTTATAAATTTTATTAAGCTTCCATGCGCTTATCAGAAGCTTTACTACATTGATTTTAACATTTTCTAAGTGAAAATATAACAATAAGTGAAGAGTGATTGTATTTTAGAATAATGGAGTGCGTATTTAAGTAAGTTGGCAACTGCTCTAGTGTAATTAAAGGTAGTGTGTATAGTTTTTCTAAAATTTCAAGATAGTGTCGTAAAAAAAGCCTTGTTTTTTTGTGAGCAGGTCATCTTTTATCTCTAATTTGTTGAAGTGAAAGAAAGCATGTGTGAAAATTCAAAAACAAAAAAGTTCAAACTATATCTATATTCCAGGACTGTAGTGGCCAAGATTGAGTAAAATTTTTTTAAATACTATGTTTGATGAAATGGGTTTTTCTACTAGTCCACGGATCTACTTTTAACTGGTGTGAAGGTTGTTCCTAGTGAAAATTTCATAACTTACTGTATGCTAGTATTATGTAATCTTAAGATTAAAGAAATGAAAGTATTCATAAAGAGGCTTGTGCCTATGAGAAAAGTATTGAGATTATGATTAGAGATTAAATTATGCTAGAGTTACGAAAAACTAGTAGGGTATTGATGATGATTATTAGAGGATGGAGAACTAAACGGTTTAGATCTGAGTTCACCAAAAAAAATTTCTTTAAAAAAAAAAATGCAAACAAACAAACGAAAAATAGCTTCAAGCTTCTTCACCAGCATTAAATAGTTATAAACTTTACTTTTTAGTTGTGAAAGGAAGATTTTTTTTGCTTTTGTTATGCTTAAAAAAGGGTTTGGATTTTTTCTATTTTTGTATGAAGAGAAAACATCCCAAGAAATGGTCAAAAATTTATTTTGGGCTTTTTTGGATAAAATAAGATTAAATTATTCCCACAAATTTTTAATAAATTTCTGTTGTTTTCTTGAAAGAATATTTTCATTATTGGGATTAGGAGTGAATACTGAGAGAAGGAATGTTATTCAATATAGAATGATTATATCAGCTTAATAACAAAATGAGATGATTATTTTAGCTTCCTGATAGCAGATTCATCCATACCGATTCTCCATTTACTAAACCTATTTTCTTTGGTAAGTTTTTTTTTTTTTTACTTTAAATGCAGTTTCAGGGTTGTAATTAGCTTTAACTGTTGCTTTCTCCGAAACTGTTTTTTATCTAGGATTTCTAGATAAATTTCTAGATAGATTTCTAGATGATCACATTTATTGGTAGTAAAAAGTGAATTTGATAACTTGGACCCAAATTCATTTCTCACACAAAAATGATTGTAAGAAACAACTATTTCATGAAAAGATATATATATATATATATATATATATATATATATATATATATATATGAAAATATATATAGAT